>JBAMYA010000003.1:6628555-6665634 GCA_037176975.1 Arrhamphus sclerolepis
CCCGACTGCAGACGTCAATAATGCAGCGTAATGGAATAATCTCCTGATCAAACTCCGCTTCCCAAAAGTTATAAACTTTGTACCTTAAAAAAAGTGGCTGACCAAAACGGGCTTCTTGCTTCAGTAAACAGGGATTTGTTTGCAATTTTAAGCTAATATTAGCAAAATGTACCTAATAAAATCACATCATGATGGAAACACTGGTTTATAATTTTCTTAAAACATCCTTTAAGGTATCCATAATCTAATAATCTGCTGTTTTCTGCCTTTCACAAACAAAAGAAGCAAAAGAAGAATGTAAAAGAAACTACTACAGTTTTGTTCTGTCACTACTGAGCCTTCAGAGAGAAAGATGGTGAGGGGTGTTATCTTGGAAAATACCACAGACTGCAAACACACCCCTCGCAAAATCACATACAAATGGGGGAAGAAATGAAAGGTAGTTAGAAGGAGTGAGTGGTACCAAGCATAAAGGGATAATTCCAGTTAATTACTGCTTTCTGGAGGTGAAGTCTGCATTCAAAGAAAGTGACTAACCATTGGTTGCATGAAGGCAGAAACGTTTAAAAGGCAGACGGCTGGGCACGTGGGAGAGCTTTGAAATTGGCATATAAGATTCTTTAAAGTGTAAAGACAGGTATGGATATGAAAGCCACTTTGAAATTATGAAAGGAATGTCTCCTTTGAGTCACCTTTAGAAGTTATGGCCCAGTGGTTAAAGTTATATTTTATCTCATGTAGATATATGTGCACCCGTATTTCACACGTAGACTATAAGAACAGATTATTATAGACTCTGGATAAGCGCTTTATGGTGTGATTCCAGTCTTCTCATGAGAGGACAAATTTGCACATTCATCCCCATCAGACCATACTGTGCTCACATAAAACCTGAAAGTTACATCTCAGGTTTTTAGGATGTTTCATTTCAAGCTTTATAACAATACAACTATTACAACGACTGCAGGAGAAGGGTTGGAAGGGTTGCCTGTACATAGTCTCTTGTCCTCCACAAAAAAAGCAGCAAAGCACAGCTTCCTTTCATCTGATGAGACCAACGTGGAGATCTTTTACCATAATACACAGTTTGTGCTACACACACACACACACACAAAGAAGAGCACAGCCCATCAGGACAGACACATCATACACATCATATGAGGAACAGGTTTAGGGATGATCATTTGAGCTTTTTTTTTGTTTGCTTCTTTTCTTTGCAGCTGTCAGGCCCAGAAAATGAAATCCTTTGTAAACTTTTCATTTTAATTTAGTTTGATAATCTCCAGTTAATTCCAGTAGGAAAAGTTTATTGTTGCGGTGAAACAAATCACGTAGCTCTGTCATTTCTCCAGAACTATACTGTCCATCCTGTTCCTTCTTGTAGACACCCTCACCTTCAACTAAGTAAGTTGTCCAGGTAACTGTATCCCTGCGCCACATCCATCTCATCTCTTGTCTCTAGAATGGAGGTCTTTGACTTGTTCTTGTCCCTTCTTAAATCTACAATCATCTCCTTTATGTTGTCTTCTTCAGTCAGAGGCTTCTTCAGATCTGCTGTAATACAGACCGCTACAGAAGAGCCTTCCTGCCCACAGCTATAACCATCTGCAGTGAATCTTTGAAGAGACTTAAATCATGACAACTACTGCAATATTTTAAATAACTGAATCACCTTAAACTTTAATTGTTCAGGTTTAAGTTTAGAGCCAAATGTGACGGCATCTCTCTCACTTGTGTCAAGCAGCAGGATACTGATCACAAGCAAACAAACAGGAAACAGTTACTTTGAGTTGTTACTGCTGAAAGTGAGATGAGTTTTAGGTATTTATCGTAGGTTCTCTAAGTAATGATGCAGTGTAGGTGCTGGTGAGGACGAAATAGACTTGTACCATATCCTGATGTGTTAAACTTTAGATTTGAACGAGATGTGCTTTCTGCAATACTCACTGCTATATATCCTATATTAAGCATCTATGATTATTGGCATAGCCTATATTATTAGAAATTTGTGGCCAGTTCCTTTTTTTTTTAAATATTTTCTTTCAAATGTGCTAAATCATCTAAAAGTTGAGTTACATCACAGGTCTGATAGTTAAGGTCATTTCTATTATTTCTCCTCCCAGTCTTAACACCTGAGATGATGCTGAAAAACAAGGTCACGCCGGACTAACCAATCAGAACACGCGGAGAACTCTAAAGGCTTGATTGAAGGGGCGTGGCCATTGGCGCGGACAGAGCTCTGATTGGCTGGTTCAGCGGTCACTCAGCACAGCTCAGTGCGCGGTCCAAATGTCTCATCTCCAGTTTACTCTAACTATTGTACTTGGTTTGCAAAGGTAACCGTTATGTGTCACACAAAGTAATAGTTACAAAAGAGATAAAGGAAAGTACTCTGACAGCCCTTCAAAGTAAATTAGGGGTTTTAAGAGAATCAGAACAAGCAGAAAAGGCTTTTCACTGTTTGTCGTGCCTCCTCTGGATCAGCGTCAAACCACGAACTCACACCTGGAAGAAAGTCACCATTGTTGTGTTTGTCAGCTGAAATATTTGAAGGCCTATACCCCGATCATTAACGCGTTCGCTTCGTTTAGGACTCTCCTCCGTGTACGCATATCGACGTGCGCAGACCTTGCAATTACGCACGCCCCCTCTCTCTTCTCCTCCTTTGCCAACCGCTCTCTCTCACTCCACACACGCGCACACACACATACACGCTCTCACTCTCCGTGAGGGAAAGTGAGGGAAAGAGAAGGAGTGGAGAGGGGACGAGAGAAGGGAGAGAGAGAGAGCGTGATTCCAGGTCTCTCTCTGCTGCTCCCTCCACTTTGGGTACTCGTACCCAGTCTGACTCAATGGGGCTTTAGCACTAAGGGGTTAAACGTTAAAATAAAAGATATTTATTGACCCCGTGCCCCTTTTAGTGTTTAGGTTTTATGCATTAACACAGACATAGGCAGCACATCAAGGAAAAGTCTCCGGGAGAGAGGTAACGACGTCTCCAGAGGCGTGCCTTTTTGTCTGCTGCCTCACAGAAGGTTCAGTCGAGCTCCCCACGTCGGCTGGCTTTCTGTGAGAGGATAACATCCATCATATCCCACATTTACAGCTCAACCAGACCGACAAAACTACTGCAACACTATGGATATTGGAGCTTGTCCCTTCAGGAAGAAACGGAGACCGTGGCGCATGGACTTCTCATCCTTTGCCTTGGTTACCGTGGCGCTTGCCATGTGCCAAATGACCGTGGTTCGGGCAGGTATGAAAATATATCTTCTTATTACTAACGTTGTATGTACTAACGTTTTATTTGAAATGCTCTTAGTCAAAATTGGCGTTTTATCTTCCCAGGCATCTTTCTTCTTATTCTGTCTAGTGGGTATGCTTAATTAATATGCGCCTCATCCATTATCGGACAGTTGCGCACCTGACATGTTTCTTTAAATTTTTCCCGAAGAGTGAGGACAATAATTCCCCGTCAACGCTGGGCCCCATGCTATCCAAATATTTAAATCTCTTTGGTATTTGTTGCACTGAGACCTGCATGTTTAAGCCTAGAAGTTTATTCTTTGTGCTCTTAACATTCCCAAAGTGTCCCTGGGTGACTTGTGTTTTCTCCTCACTCAAAAATGTGTTATTTTTTTTATGCGACTGGATCACGTTAACGAGCATTTGGTAATTTTATAGAGTCAGATGTGACATTTAAAAAAGAGATTTGTGTGCTCAATTTGAAAGCTGAGATCTTTGACGCAATTTATAAATGTGCGTCATCTAGAAGACATTTTTATGGTATACCACTGCTGATTTACTCGTTATGCACGACTCTAATAAACGAAAAGTGATTATCGTGATAGAAGAGATCTTTTTTTTCTCTCCTTTAAGAGGGGGATTCCGTCTTCTTTGTTTACTGGAGTAGTTTCCTCTCTGAGCGCGGATGGGATCTGCTGCTAACAGGTGTCATCCCACCAAGCGTTGCGGTCAAACACTCGGTTCAAACTCTGGCAAAAAAAAAAAAAGTGCATTAATGGTTTTTCGTGTGGACTTGACATTTTGCACCGACTAACTTTATTTCATAATTAGGGATCCTTGCGCTTATGATAAGCTGGTGCCTATTTTGCGCAGTTTTGTGCCCCTCCTTATCCGGAGGGGGGTATGGGATAGAACGGTGCAAGCGACTTCTCTGTCGCCATTCAGGAGGTTTTCGCCCTCAGCAACCCACCTCCCACCCCCCCAAAAAAAGAAAAGAAAAAAAAAATATATATATATATATATTGTTTTTTCGTGCTGTATATGAGTGTTTGGCTGCATGAGTGCATGCTGGGTCAAATAGGCTGTCAGCCGGACCGTGTGAGGTTGGCTGCGTGTTTACCAGTTCAGCCTGTGCACCAGTCCATCCATCACTGCCTCTGCTTGTTCAAGGAGGAGGGGTTTCATTTTCCACGTTAAGATGATTTTGCATTTTAATCAGTTTAAAACTCCAGGCCATGTGTATTCAGGCTAAAAATTCTTTAAAAAAGAAAAAAAAAGAAAAAAAAAAACAGCTTTTAAGCGCCATTAAAGTTTCTGACGGAGGGGATTATGAGCAACCCTTCAGCCCAGAAGCTACCAAGATTCTTGGAGTTACAGTTTTTACACCACAAACTACGTTTTGTGAAGTTTTTACCCCCCTCCTGCCCCCTTCACCCTCCACAGTTAGGCGATATAGATTAGTTGGCCTTGGAATGATCTGTATGCAGAGCAATTCCCCGACGCACCGCTAGTCGTCTTTGAGTTATTTTTTTTTACACAGAGAATCCATTGATTCACCTGAGTCCAGATGAGTTCAGCTCTAACTGGACACTTTTGATGGCACCTCATGCTTGATGAAATTCTTTACATCACAGCTACTGGGGGGTATCCATTGTCATGTGAGTGCAATCTGGTGGAGACAGATTTATATTTTTAGTTTTGATTTTGAGAAATATATTTTCTTTTCTAAGTAATCGTGAACAGGTGGTTCTGTAATAACTCGTTCCGATGGCACTGTTTTTTCCTTTCTAAATCGGGATCCTCCTGTGTTCTTTGGCCACGTTTATGATTTTCAGATTGCGAGACTCGTCGTCGTGTTTATTTTGGAAGGGGAAGCCTGGGACATTTTTTACTTTTCATGAATGGGTTGTTATGCGGCGGAGCACCTCGGTCGCAGAGGTTTGGGACGTGAAAGCTTTGAGTTTCTCCTTGTGCGCGCTTGGTTGGCCACAGTTGTTTGTGTATGCGCGTCTGGAAGCTCGGGGGTGTGGAAATGTGTGCCTCATCTGCGTGAATGTGCCTCTGTGTGCGACGTCGGGCGGTCTGTCTTTCTCATCTTAAAGGACGCTTGTAGAGGTGGCATTTCGTGTGCTTGCAGAAAATCCATCCCTCTGCTCTGAATCGACGCGTGCGTGATGTGCGTTCCCATGTGTGCGCAGTGCGCAGTGCGCAGTGCGGTGCAGCGGCAGATGTGTGTAGATTGTAATAGCGCCCCACCCAGGCAGTGAAAGCCCGATTTAGAGAAAAGAGTGGTCAGAATCTCACATGTTTATTCATTCTTCCCTGAGAGAATGAAGAAAAAGGAGGAGGGATGGATGAGGCGCGCCCAGCACCCAGAGAGCAGCGGGCCCAGGGAGGCATGAAAGCCGAGTTTTGTTCCGATGAGAAGAAAATCAGAGGGCAATATTTTCTTGACATGGATGTTCCTCAAGTTCATTTCAAAGCAGAGAGCTCCTCAAAGGGCAGTCTGTCTCAGCGTGGCTAAACATAACACAACTCTGCTCTCCCTCTTTCTCTCTGTGCTGGTGAATAGAAGCTCTATGAGGTGGCAGAAGAGGGCTTTGACAGCTCATTCCTGTCACTCTATAGGAGTTGGTGGTATGTCAGGCGTCTGCTGGTCATATGTGACTCAGACGGGCATCTTTAACTCTGCGCCCTTGATTTTCCTCTGCCTCATCTTTGCCTTTGTAGTTCTAGTGATCCACATCTATCTTACCTCCCTCTTTCTTCATATTTTCTAAGTCCAAACATTAATCTTCCACCTGATCCTGCATTCAAATTTTTCATACTGAAATCCAAACAAAAGGCTCATCATCCCTTGTTAAAGGGCTAGATGAGGTTTATATCTTGATTTTAAACAACGGAGCAAAAAACTTCTTACAAATGTGAAGCGGATTGGTAGAGATAATAGTGCAGAGGAGAGGGACTGAGACTCGGCCTGTCTTGGACGCCTGTTCACATCAAAAGTCTATATTACACAAATGATTCATCAGCTATTATCGAAACACTAATGTAAAGGTTGTTCATTTGTCTGCTGTAAGATTTAATTTAAACTCATGCCTTTAATATTCTAAGTCACCAAAGTGTCACGTTTCAAAACCTTTTTAAATTTGCAGCTGAATTTGAGGTGTTTTAACCTGAGGAACCTGAACTAAACTTCATCATTTTTTTTAAATTTACTATAGAACACAATTTGATAAAACATGAATAAATTCATAGAATCAATGCCAGTGTGGGGCAAAAGAGTTGGAAAGTTAAATGTAAGCTCTGGTGTAGCTGTTTAAATGTAGACTCATCTAAATTAATACAGGGTTTCTTTTTAATCTTTGACTCTTCTCTCTGTTGGTGTCTCTGGCATGAAGATGGTGCATCTTTTTGACTTTAGAACCATGACTTTGCTCAATCCTCACTTTTACTCTGTGTTTTAGTGCCCTCCACCATTAATGCAAAACTACATCATTTGCATGGACAGAAAAGTCCCAGACTGCTTTTGAAAAATGAAAATGTACAGAAGTCAAAGCTGAGGTAGTATTTAACACCTCCCAGGCCTCAGCTGTAAACCAAGACATCCACTCAAACTGTAAACTTTTAGAAGCCTCTCTCAGACAAAACCACATTAGCAATATAGACTTAAAGGAAGAGAGTGAGTGGAAGGTAGTTGTTCTCTTTTCCTTGGTTTTATAGGTGATGATTTAGTGGTTTGAGCAAGTGAATAGTCATTTCTCCGAGACATTCTGTTTTAGCAGAAGATACAAGTACGACATGCGAGTGTGCCAAGTTTATAATGACAGGCTGTCTGTATAGGATGCTATTTCTAGTTACTGTTATTTTGTTGCTTCTAGGAGGTCAATGTTGGAGGCCATGGAGACCAGCTGTGTTTTTACATGCAATGTTAATGTACATCTTTTTTTCCAGACACTGGTACAGTCTATCCACTTGAGAAGTTTTAAATGCTGGCTTCTGTGGAAAGACGAGAAACCACGGGGAACCTCTTGAAAGTCATTTGGAACTTGCAGAAAAGTCTGGTCACTGAAACCTCTAAATGATAAAGTCATGAGGATACAAGAGTGATCGTAACTCCTCAAACTTGTGAAAGGCTGCAGGCTGTTTCTACATGTACTGGGAGAAACGTGGGAAAAGATCAGGGACAGACAGTACAGATAGAGAGACAGACAGTTTAAAATTGGCCTAAATGGCAAATATTCCAGGCCTTTTAAACTGAAACTGTAGAAACATGAAGCATCCCACGATGAGGCTACACTGCAACTTCCAGCTGGAGTTTTTAAAATAGTTGAAAGTAACAAACCTTTGTTTTTTAATGAAAATATATTGTTGCAAGTGATTTCTTTCATTCAATACTTCTCCATGTAGCAAAGCATCGTTAACAGACGTTTTATTTTTCAACTGCTAATAGTCTGGAAGTCTGTGGAGGTTAATATCAGAATGAAATGTGCAATTATGAGCCACAAAGACAACACGTCACAACTAGTCAAACTCCTTCCTGCACTCCCCCTGCGGTGCTCTGTACCCACCATCTCTGTGCATTTGTTGTTGCAGCTAAATTACACCTCTTAAATCCCATAATGTGAGATGTATTTCTGGTGTGGGGATTTCCAGACTGACAGGTTTCACTGTGAACGTGATTATCAGAAGATACCAGAGCCCTTCTGCTCTTATGGGCCTCTTTAACTTGAGTCTGCCATGTGATCTCTTTGCCTCATCTTTAACTTTTAGTTTAATGCTGATGAACTAATTGGCACAGACATTAAGCTGTTTAGTTTGTGGATTTATATACTCAGTTTATTTACCTCTTACTTATAGTTAATTCTTCTGTAAGAAGCGTTTTATTCATGAGGACTCCAACTTGCTGTCTTGAAAAGACAACAAGTGTGTCTTGGATTACTTTCCTTGCTGCGCCCGTGAGCACAGTCAGAACTGACATGTGTCGCTCTATCATTCAGCACAGGCGTACCAGTGACTTTTAGACTAGTTTGTAATTTGTGCCCTTGCTAGCTGTCTGGTCCACGTGACAGTACGTTGCAGGGAACCTCTGACTCCCTTCTGGCCTTGTGGTGTCAGCATTCACCCTCAGATCCAAACTGAGCCTGCGGCCTTCAGCCCTGAAACCACACAAGACTGCAGTATGATACACGTTGGCATCATCAGTATAGCGCATGCAGACCAAATGAAGGCACACAGGCAACCACAGTACAGTAAATGTTGGCACTGCAGCAGAAATTAATCTCTGCAGATACTCGTAAATCCCAACATCAGAGTAGATATGCTATAATCAGCTATGGAAAGCCAAAAAAGAATAAAGAGCTGAAGAAAAGTTGTTATTATCAGTGTGAGAATTATAATTATTCTTGTTTTTATTCAAACAATTTACTTTAAATGTGGTAAATTGAGCAAAAGATTGTTTAAATTACTAAAAAAGCACAATTACAGCTCCATTTGTCTATGTTTAATAATGACACTTGCTCTGCGGGTACTGATTAAGGATCAGGCTAGAGCACTTTAACTTTTGATCAGGTCTTAGTTTCAACGTGTAAGGGGCTTTAATGTCCAGCATTTATCTAAGGCAAACAGCATCAGCTTTTTCCTAAATGTTTTCTCCTGTGAGCACAATCATGTAAAATGCCCACAAATAGCCTGTTTTCATTTTCAGAACCGTTTCAGCATTAACGTAAATCTCATTTGGATTACTTACAGTCATACAGCAAAAAAAAGGCAGAGTTATGTGTTCATCTCAGAGCAGTTTGCCAGATACTGACATGTGGCAGAATATTCTCATGACAATTTAAACTACTCATTTCAAACCATTCATTTCAACCATATAAATAATGTAAATTCTAATACCGTACAGCATGTGTACCCATAATGGGTTTTCTGTCTGTGTACTCAAGGCATTATAAATAAATCAGAAATATAGAGCGCCATGTCTGAAATTATAACTTGCGCTCATGCTTCTTACCATTGTGGTTGGCTGGGTGGATGGATGGAGAGACAGATGGTGGCTGAAGCTATGACTAGTTTATCATATTTTTGGAGATCTGAAATATTTCTTCTCATCTTATCCAGTCTTCTCTGATTATGCTTCATTCTATCTGTTCTTAGAAACAGCAGGAGGCTGAGAATTCAGAAAAAATTGTTTGCCTGTTGTGCGTCCACTTGTGTATGCATTTGTGTGTGTGTGTGTGCATGTGCGTGCTTGGATTAATAAGAGCACATCCTTGGTGCTCCATGTGTGTCAAACAATGTGGTTGTTGTGTTGAGGTGAGAGGTGAGGGGTCAATGTGTCAGCTGGAGTGTGTGTCTGGTATTTAGCACAGCTGTGCCAGAAGAAGAAAGGGCACATGTGCACACACACACACACCTGCACACACGCTCACACTCACATAGGTGCACAGCCATGATGCTCATTCAACACTTATAACATTGAGCATCTCACGCAACAACTGCTCCCATTTCTTCTTTTCCTGAATTGAACTTTCACACAAGTCTGAAGTAGTAGTGAGACTCCAGACCTCAGAGGTCTTCAAGTAAGTTTACATTCAGTAACTTGTGTAATATATAAGATAAATAAATCACACACATTTTCTTTTTATTTCAATGCTATTTTTCCTTTATATGTTAGGATCCTGTGTTAGTTTTCTCATGGTAGATTTATGGGAGCAAGCTGAGCAAACTTTCTTCTGAAATGATCCTCTGACATTATTTACATACAAGGTCAAACCTGCATGTCCAGCTGCTTTGTGTGCAGACAGAGGACTTGTGTGTGTTCTGACACGTTGCTTAATGCTTTCACTTCAGAACCCATTAGTATTTCTTACTCCTGTGAATGCATTTATATGCATGGTGTGTATAGCCCTGCGCGCATGTGTGTGTGTGTGTGTATACATGTGTCTGCTCAGCAACAGTCTATGCCCTGACTGCTCTGTTAAGTCCAGTATGTTAGTTAATTAAATCTCCTTTAGCTCCCTCTAGTGGTGGTTATGTAGAACTGCAGCAGTGTTATCATGACAAGAGTCCACTGTCCACTCAGCCTTATTTTACAGTGTAGCTGCCACCTTGGCTATATCACGTGTGCTTTCCTATAAAGTTGTAATAAGTTTGTGGTTTACATGTTTGGTCAGTTGATTTTTCTTGTTTTTTCAGTGCTGAGGGGGGTTACGAGGAACAGTGACAAGACTGTTTCAGTCAGGGGCACCTGTTGGAAAAAAAAAACAGGTGTACAGTGCTCCTTTATACACCAAAGCATATTATTATTTTGCCTTATTTTTAAAGCATTTTCTTTATTTCATTTATACCTCAGGTTAAGGGTTATGTATCTAGTTGATTGGTTCAAATGGATATAATTTGAACATCGTCTTCATTGGCTTCTAAATGCCACAAAGACTTATGAAAATGAATTGAATAGTAAAAAAGTTTGCTGTGTCTGATATTGAGTTAAATATATAAAAAAAATATGTAAAAAAAAATGGAGAAATATGAATAAAGAGTAAAATGTGCAGTTGCCAGAGACGTTTCATTGATCACTGTAAAACGTTAGATAACTTTTTTCCCTCTTCTTCTTCCATTGAACTGTAGCCAGTGCAAATTTCAGTCACTATAACTGTATAGGCTACTGTAATCTCTACTTACAGCCCTGGTTATAACGGCTCTCATGTGCTGGTGCCCTGTTTCCTGTCTTAATGACAGCAGTGTAATTGGCCCACACTTACATCAAAAGGCAGCGACCATCTGTGAGCGCTTATAGTGAGAGAGACTGAGGGAGCAGGAAAGGAAAGAGAAAGGTAAAGAAAGAGAGTTTGTGCCCCTCGTCCGTCTGTTTTCCTACCTTGTCTAGTTTCATACGTACCACTCCTTGTCCAGCGAGGTGCATAGGTGCACTTTTCCCTGCCCGGACTGTGTGTACCTCTGTAGCTGTGTATGTTGTTTTTTGTGGGTGTGTTTCTGTCGTGATTGCGGTCCTCCAGGCAGGAAGGGCCCCAGCTGCAGATGTGGGTTGGCGAGTGGGGAACAGAGCACCACATTGTACTGGACATACTGGGGGAGCTAGGGCTGCAATCTGATCCAGTATCCTGCCATCACAGGACCAGGCTGTCTACTGTCACTGCCCGACCCCCCCCCAGCATACACACTTCACCCTCGCCCAAATCTCTTTCTTTTCCCAGGCTCATCCTTTCGTTGCTCTTCCTCCTGTAAGACCTCTCTCTGTCATTTACTCATTCCTGTCTAGATTATCCAAATTATCCATATTTTAATTTCAGTTTTAAATTTCTTATCTTTCCACTTTCTCTCAACTAACTGCCCTTTTCTTTGGTTTCAAGCACATTATTCCTGTGTAGCATGTAGGATCATACATCATTAGACGAGATATGACTCTTACTTTTCCTCGTCCTCGCTCAGTATTTATATGCACTTCTCTTTCCAGCCTCGTCTTCTCCGTCTCATCCTCCCCTGCTGTAGAGTGACATTAATGTGCTGTGGTCCAGACACCCAGAAGCAATATTAACGCATCATTTGGCCGCTCTGAATAAATATTACCATCTGTGAGCTTATTTTACTTACTGCCAGCTCTGGGTGTCACCTAAACATAAGCACTTCCTGATGAGATCAGTGAAGTTTAAAAAAACGAAAACAAGGAAATCTCACATCATCCACCACGATAAAACATTAAAAGTATCTTACATCGCTGCGCTGATGCATAATGCATAATGCATCCACTCCAGTTCAAGTATGCAAAGCTTTCATTGACGATCTAATGTATGTGTCAGAGCACACAAGTGAAAACACAATGTAGCGAGTTAGTTTCTGACTGACAACTGTGACTTTGATCTGATGTTTTTATCAAACATATACTAGAAAATATCTTTGAAGGTTTGATAATCCAAAAAGTTAATTGAATGGCCAAGTATATATTCGTCTTTCACTGCTGGAATTTTATATCTTTGTCTTGTCTTTGGAATTGAAAATTTTACTTCCCTTTTTTCCTGACAGATAGAATATACATTTTCTTTTTTTTTCTTTCTTTTTTTTAAATTGGTGCACTTTTCACCTGTTGACTCAATCAGTGGATGACGATTTTAGCTGCGGTGAAATGAGGTAAAGTGATGCATCAGTTAGTGCCATGCTGTGGTTGTGCTTTTCAACCATGCTGAGAATGGCATAATTACATGATTTCTTGTTAAATATTTTGCTCTTTAAAGACCGTGAAAATGACGGTTTATTAATGTGGCTGCAGGATGAAAGCTGCAAGGAAACATGGTTTGTCACTGGCTACATCCCAGATGAGCTTGGCAGGAATTTCTTTTCAACAGCAATGTAGATTTTACCCAAGCACTGCGCCACTGATGCTGCAAGTTTATTATGAAAAGCACCACAGCAGGACAGAATGTAAATGAATTTAATTAGTTTTTAACAACAAAGCTGGCTCTTTGGTACACCTCAGAGTCACACAGACTGAAGCCAAGACTGGGGGAGGATAATTAAATTCAGGGAAATGTAAGCACATGGTTGTCATTTTAACTTCATAGCCTCTTCTTTCAGAAGCTGCTTAGAAGCTGCATTCAGAAGCTACTCAGCAGTTAATTGTTTGTATATAAATTGAGCTTATGAAAGTAACCAGAAATTTGCCTTTTTTTCAGAATTCAGGTGATATTTATCAATGCTCGTAGAGCAGCACAGTAGTTCTTCAAGTATATTTTATTTCTATCTGCTGTTCTTAGTCAGTTTTTAGAGAAAATTAATTAAAGAAAGTGATAGCTGGACTCTCCCGTGGAGATACAGGGTAGAAGTTCTATCATTTTTGGAGAAATTTGAAAGAGTTTTGTGCTCCTCCATGTCAAGAGGAGCCAGTTGAGGTGGCGGTGTTTCTGGAACGACCAACCAGGAGGAGACCCCGGGACAAACCCAGGGCGATCCAGGTTTTCTATCAAATGGCATGTGAACACCTTGGTATTTATCAGGAAGGGCCAGATGAGGTGGATGGAGAGAGGAAGGTCTGCGTTTCCTTGCATATGCTGTTGCCCTCTTGACCCAAACTTGGATATTTAGCAGTTAATGGATGGAAGTGTAATTAAAGCAATAAAGAAATCTAGCTGCACAGCAATTATATAACTGTGAAACTTAAGAGAGAAATGAGCTCTGAATTCCAGAGTAGTGTTTATCAAATCTCAACGATGCTAGACTGACACAGAGCCTTTGAGCAATGTGAGAAAGTCAACAAGGTAAACCACAGTGCAGAGGTGGAAAAACAGACTGGTTGACCTTAAGGTGTGAAAGTAGAGAGAGAACGTTAGACTGATGCTCCCCTGTATGTTTTAGAGTGTGTGTGCATATTTATGTGCATGTAATACTTAAAGATGTTTCCTGCCTACCTGGAGTTTTATTTTTAAAAAGCCATTTATATGTCATTTAAAACAACGAATCATGTGATGTCAAATTAATATCAATTGGACTCAGCAGTATCGCATGACCACTTGTCATTGAATAGAGAGCACTGTCTTTATTCTGATCTAAACTGAGCTTTACTGTACCTACCCTGCACTGATGCATATACTGTATATGGCTTGGACTATTGCCCATCTGTTCTGGAACAGTGCTTTCTTTATTACAGTACTCCTAAACGTATAGAGGGAGCCACTGAAAACAACCCCTGTTCCTGATTTAACATTGTATTTAGTGCTGTAAGAACATTTAAGCTTACTTTCACAGTCTAATTTTTCAAAAAATTTGAAACGAAGAGCCACTATGAAAAGTAAAACTCTATTTAGGCTTTATCAAAATTGCAACTAGAATTACAGGTCATGTGCAAATGAAAGTAAACTTTCAATTCTAAGGTTTTTGTGTATCAGGATGTAATGAAAGTTCATCTGGTCCTTACCAGGTCATAAAGTTTGGTTAATACAATTACATTTTATATTACACAGAGTACTTATTAATGTAATTTAAAAAAAGTATACTTAAATCCTGAAGCAGAATTTGAAAACTAAGTACAAGCTTACTAGTGTCAGGAATTAAGAGGATGCAGTAATGGCCAAATGATGATGATTAGGTGATGATTAGGATCTGGGGCTCTTACGCTTCTTGACTGAATTCCTTTGAATACCAAAGAAAACTGACTTCTGAAAACATGACATGAATTAGGGGCGTTGCGGTTCTCCAGTCAGCATCCGCACCTCAGCCTGATTGAAATGTTGTGGTGAGACAAGAGCGGTGCATAAATGCATTCCTGCAAACCTCAATGAACTGCAATTATGTTGTGTTTAAAAAAAAAAAAAAGAGTGTAAAAAATGACTTCTCGATGATCTGAGAAGCAAATAACCTGTTGAGGTGAAGTGTTAAAGTGTCTCTACAAGCTTCTGAATAGTTCAATATGTTATGCATTGTTGGTCCTCCAGTGTTTTATTCCTTGACAGTAAGGAACATTTTTATTTATTGTGTATTGTGTGTACTTTAAACTTCAAAACCTTTTGAAACTGAAAGATGATATTTGTGTTTTCATATGACTGTATCCTGTGACAATTTTAAAAGTCTTGCAATATTTATGAGTTTGGGAAAAAAAAAGAAAAGAAAAACAACTACATACTAATGAAATTATTAAATAACACATTTAATCAGTTTGATACCTTATGCAAGATCCTTGAGAGGTCTTGAGAGTCAAATTTCAGCTGAAGCACAACAAGTATTTAATTTAGTTGTTACTGAAAAAGCTATAATTTCTAATGACATTTCTTTTCTCCTGCCTGTCCCTATCTCTGTCATCAGACCCAGTGGATGTACTGCGGGCTCTGCAGGTTCCCTCTCTCCCCGAGGGTGTGAAGAAAGTCCCTGGCTTCTGCACGTCCCGTCGCTCCAGCAGTCCAGATCATGCTTACCGCATCGCTAAGAAGGCCCAGATCTCTGCCCCCACCAAGCAGCTCTTCTCAGGTAGGCTTCAGGCCGACTGACCATAATGGACTATCGTGATCAGGATTGCTTGAACACAGAGGACATAAATAAAACATAAGATTTTTTAATTGTCATTATGTTGCTGGAACATAACAAAACAGCAATGGTGCAATAGGGCACACAAAACGGAATATGGCTTATCGATGAGTCCGTTATCTTGACAGTGATCTTGAATTTTGTTGTATATTTTTGTACAATGGCAATGAAGTATCTATTGTGATCTTATTATTATTATCATTATTATTAGTGGGACTACTATTACTGTTATATTATTGTAGGTACAGTCAATATCTTGACACTAGCTGGGCTATAATTCTAAACAAAAGAGAGATTTCTAATCATAACTGTCAAAATAAGAAAAAAAATATTATAAATGTGACTGAATAGCTCTTGTATTAAAGTATTATACACCTGGTGTTCAGTAAAATTAAAGTAAAAAATGTTTTAAGGTTTTCTTGTAAATACTAACTCATTATGACAGTCACAAACTTAAATTTTAGTTTTATTTAAAGGATTTGGTCAAAATCCCTAAAGTTGTTGAATGTTTAATAACATATATCTGATGACTATTACTATTTCTGATTACTGAGTACTATTTAATACATGTGTAAATATGCGGTATTTTAGATATAATGATTTTTGTTTTATTTCTTAAGAGACGCAAATTACGGTTCGCGGCAAAAAGTCGCTCACAGTTAACTACAGTTCCCATGGCAACTGGGAGACACGCTAACGTTCAGCACAACTAGGTAAAACTAGCTATGGTTAAATGTTTTTAATATACCGCAAATTCAAATGTTTAATTTAGTCTCTGTGGTGCATATATATTTCAATTGTATTGAATGTGCCCTGATATGGGAGTAAGTGTTTTCGGACACCTTGTTCTAGTCGGTGACGGTTGCTAGCAGAGAATGAGTCAGCAAAATGCAGTGATGGTCGTAGTATTAGCTTAAGTCTTCAGTCATTTAACGGTTTGATAAGTCGTTTTATTTATTTATTTTAATAAGAGATTATAAAACAGCTTGAAGATCTATAATTAATATTGGTGATTAGGTTGTATCTAAACACTTCTTAGTGTAAAACGAGTTTTTTGTTTCATGTGTATTCTGAATTCCAGTGCAAACCGTATCATTATCATTAACGGCTTACTAGTTCTGTTTTGTTTGTCTTACAAGTCAAAATGTCTGGATTTCAGTGAAACTACTGTGCCTTCTGCTATTGCTCAAGGTTTAATTATGTGTTGCTGTGGAAAAGCCAAAACACAATTTCGATTTTTTTTTTTTTTTTTTTTTTTTTTCCCTGACACCAAGAGTGTGGAAAGAAAGCACAAAGTAGCACTTGTATGCTTATGAAGAAATCCTCGAAGTCAAAGCGGAGTTTCAGCTGATTTTCTGTTTGGCCTTCCTTGTCACGCTGTGCCCACCTGTTATTATGTGCTCACATCACGTACTGAATGATAGTTTTACAGGGAACTACATCCTTATGTACCCTAATTATATTGGATTTATTACTTTAGTCAATTCAAGATCATCATCCTGCACTATTTCTCCATGTCTTTATATTTCTTCCTTTAGTTTGTTTTCTTTTTCCTGCTTCTTTTCTTGCCCCTGATATGTTTACAGGTTCTGACTTTCACCAGGACAAATAGGTATTTTGATTAAGACGTTGATTTAATAAGATAAGATAAGATATACTTTATTGATCCCTCGAGGGGGAAATTCATTAATAGGTTAATTTTCTTACAGTATTTGGCATCTATCTCAATTGTGCCTACTTCTTTTCTCACCCAAATGCCCATCCTGTCATTAACACATGTATGTATGTATGTATTTTCACCATTTATTTCTTCTTCTGTTCCTCTCATTCCTCATCCAAAGGCCGGTTCCCAGAGAACTTCTCCATCATGGCTCTGGTCAAGGCCCATGCTGGTCTTCAGGCCTTTCTCCTTTCCATCTACAATGAGCAGGGCATCCAGCAGCTGGGTATTGAACTGGGACGCTCACCTGTTTTCCTGTATGAGGACCAGCATGGCAAGCCAGCCCCTGAGGATTACCCACTCTTCAAAGGCGTCAACCTGGCTGATGGCAAGTCAGTAACCAGCAACAACCAGTTTGTGACTGGCTGAGATTTGATAATTGGGGTCATATGGACAGGTTTCCAGTTGTGAACCTCTATATTTTTTAACCCTTGAGGACAGGCAATACCTAAACTGTAATGAGTTTGTTCACCTCCAAGACCAGAAGAATGCATACTGACCAAACATGCAACTTAAATTACTCCATTGTTACTCTGTTACCTTCTAACAATAAAAACATAAAAACATTTACACCTGAAAACGTATTCACTAACCCCAATCACTGGTGTCCAAGCTCAAAGTGGCATTAAGTTTTTTATCAAAGGAAACTTTAAATTGATTGTTATAGAAATAAGTTCCATTAATGATTTGGATTTATTCTTTCTTTGTCCAAAGATGTGTGCTTGATGCTGAGGTGGGGGAGCAACCTCTTTGCAGATTTGTGTTGCCATAGACAACAGGGTTTTGGGGGTTTGTTTGATACTTTATTTTGTGTTGTAATTACATTGTATATTTGTTTGTCTCTGGCTTCCTGCTCCTTTTGTCTAGGTGGCATCGCATTGCTTTCTCTGTTTCCAAGAAAAATGTGACTTTGCTGCTGGACTGCAAGAAGAAGATGACCCGTCCTCTGCCCCGTGGCAGTAATGCTGAGGTTGACACTAATGGCATCACAGTGTTTGGAGCTCGACTGCTTGATGAGGAGGTTTTCCAGGTTAGGACCTTGAACAGAATAAACAAGAAAACCATATTGTTGGAACAGATCACCCGATCGTATCAGTACTGCTGCCTGCTTCTACAAAGTTTCAAAATACAAAGCATGAGTTTTGATCAATGAAACTCCTAGCTTCATCCGTTTGATTCATTTATTCTTATTTTTTCCACAGGGAGACATTCAGCAGTTGCTGATTGCCTCCAATCCTCAGGCTGCCTATGACTTCTGTGAACACTACAGCCCTGACTGTGACTCCCCTCTGCCCAAGACCCAGGCTCAGGACCCCAACACATACGTAAGTAATACCACACCCCAAGTTCACACACATAAAGTAGCTGCACTGAACAGCAACCAGTTAGTAACTTTCTTTCACACACTTCCATCTCTTATTATGTTTATATCAGTTTTTTACAAACAAAAAGAGTTCATCTGCATAAAAATCTCTTTATATCTCGTTATTACTGTATGATCATAACTGATTTATAAGGTTTTAAGCTCATCTGTTGCTCCAATAAAGCTGGCCCAAACAGAATACGTGGACTTCAAAAACCACCTTTAAAAATAAAAAGATGAATTGCATAGAGAAAGAATATTGGATTTTTCTGTTATTTTAATAACAAATGTTGTGTCTTGGGATTTAGTAAATATATAAAGGATAATTCCAGAATAATGGATAGTCACAAATTAAGAAATTCTAATATTAACTCCAGTTTTTATGTCATTATCCGGCCCAGTCGCCCAGTGGCAACTACTGGTTGCTTGAAAAAAAGTCCTTCCTCCTGATACACCTGGGCTGTAAAAGTATATTTGTTAGGTAATGTACAGCATAAATTATTATTTAACTTGGATGAATGCATCAGTCATGTGAAAACGAAGTTCTCAGGTTCAGTTTGGGTCATCTGATGATGTCATCAAAGTGCTGCTCTCTCTCTGTGTCATCCTCACGCATCCTCATAATCAGCAACAGTTTGTATCCATCCACTTTTCTCCTCACTTCCATTGTCTGTGTGTCCCTGAGGTAACTCAATTACTCAAGAAAATTAGAGGCACTATCATATTGTACTTTCCCCTACCCAGCCCACTAAAAATGAACACATTTTAGTCACACTGGAGTTGCTACAGCAGTGGATTAGATGCCACTGTCTTCTGTTCTACTACAGTGGAACACAGAAAGGTAGGGGAAAATGGATGATACAAGCAAACATAAATGTCTTTATTTTTTTATTGGATTGAAAGAAAGGGGACCTGTTGAGTGCATTAAACATAAAAAAGAAATTCTGATTGGTTTCATGTTCATATTTCAAAATTTAAATATAAGATTTTGGCATGAAGATGGCTTAGGGTGGAGCCTCTTTACTTACTGAGACTGGTTGTGCACAATACACACATTATATGCTTTACAAGCTGCCCCTCTTTTTTTTTTTCTTTTTTCGTTCTTAAACACATGATGATAATATCCAGAAATTTGGGAGCTAACATTCCCCAGACACCAACTGTCTCACAGTTCTAGCAAACAACTTTCATCTGCATTCATCCATTCAAAGTACAAGATCTTTTATAAGCCTGCATGCCTGATCTAAATCAATATAAATTCTCAATCGCTGTACAGAGCTCCTACACTTTGAGCCCCAAACCCTGTCATGTTGATGCTGTTGAGATGACTGCTTCAAAATGAATATAAATCAGCCTGGTTTTATTCATTGACTTCCACAAAAAGTGTGTTATTTACAGTTTTCTCATTCATCAGGGTTGCCTGTCTTTAGACATTTTTATATCGGCAGTTTTTAACAACCTACACAATCTGATGAATTGAGAAATGCTTTGCTTTTTTGTTAATCTCTTTGCTGTCTCTTGCAGTCTGTCGATGCTATTTTTTGGCACTTTTATTATCTCTGGCCTCCATCTCCCCTCCTTACCTCTTCATGAAAATCCATTCCTACACTCTTCATGCATTTCTCTTGCTTTCATTTACCCTCTTGCCCCCTGTCAACCAGTCCCTTTTTTCGTCCTTCCAATCTTTCATTCCTTCCATCCCTTCATTTCTCTCAGTACTTTGATGAGGAGCAGGATGACCATGAATACCCCTATTATTATGAGGAAAGAACAAGCATTCCCTCCTCTGCATCCCCATTTCCCCAACCTGGGGAGCCCAACCAACAGGTAAAGTGGGGGCAAGAGAGAGGGAAAATAATGGAAGGGAGGGGGAATGAGAGAGATATGTTAATGAATAACAAATGTGTAATCCTTTGATATTGTGGCAGCTTGAAAGTATTTGACTGTAATTTCAGTTTAAGTTACATTTTTGAAGCTTCGTTTAAAAGTGTAAATTTCATTTTATTTTTTTGCAACCCACTACCTCTCATCTCCCATCATTCCGTAACTCACTTGATTTACTTACGTATTATGTTTTCGTTAATCCCTCTCACACAGGATTAACTTTGCTCCCTATGATTATTTTAATATCGCAGAATTTACTCATTGTCATACTTCTACATGTGTTCAGATATGGTCAAGTGGGGGCACTGGGGAAGTGTAGGTGTAGCTGTGTTGATATACACAGATGCAGTTATTCCCTCCATTTTCCAATTTTCACTCAAGAACATTCAGTTTTCATTCCTATTTCATGTGTTTGTCCTGTCTTCTCCTGCTTTAAACCTAACTAAAAGACCTTCTCGTGAAGAATGTGAAAACTATTTCAGAATTTAAGAAAGGCAAGTTTTTCAAAACTTCAGCATACCAAAAAAGGAGGCAGTTTTTAACAACCAGGTCATCACTGACATACAGTTGTGTCAGTTGTGTTTTAATGTAAGAAAACATTAATGACTTGACATCATGGTACACATATGGTGAATTTAATTTAGCTTTAATAATCGTTGTTTTTAGTTTTTTCTAAATATTTTTTGACAGCACCATATCAAAAATGGATTACATGGTAATAACTTTCTTTTTCTTTGAATCTTGCTGAGTAGAAGCAATCACAAGTAAACTTAGGAAAATGTCAAAGAAATTTCATCTTTTTCAAATATTCTTACTAAATGTAAGTGGGGATAATGACACACTGGCTGTTTCATTGATAGTTACAAACAAGCATAGATTTATAGTACGAGTTCCAGGGTTTGTTTGAATTGGCTAACATGTGCATGATTTTTAGGACAAGTGCCACCGTTCAGGTTCTCGTACTGAAAATATTTGTTTGATCACATGTCTTTCTTGTGCTGTTACTTGCATGATTTTAAACTGTCCTGGAGGATGTTGCTGCATGCACTTGCTGTCATTTTGCATTGTCTGTTTGGATACCAGTTTTCAATTATAAGCATATCAGTGAAAATTTTCTTGTGTGTTGCCAAGAAGTAGATGGTTGTACATCTGACAGACACATACTGTCTTTTGGATCAATAATTTTATTTTCTTTGCATGAATTATATTTGAAGAGCATGGTTAGAATCATTTATGAACATTTTAATTTTATGTTTGTATGTAACTAACATTCTTTTTGCATCCCAGCTTTACATCTTTGACACTTTCTTTGCATCGCTAAACAGGTGGGAATATATCTGTCCTGAACTTGGACTGTTGAGTACATCAGAGCATAGCCAGTCACTGCATCAGTGATGTGTATTTTTGTGTGTGCTTATTTTCTTAAAAGTCCTTGTGTGTCTGTTTGTGTGTTTGTGTGTATTAAGCAGCCAGCTTTACCTGACCAGTCACACCCTCAGTGCCTCTGCTAAACCACAGCCTCCAATTCCAATTAGCACAAAGACGCTGCTTTGTTGTTTATTATTGGGAATGGCATTACTGGAGAAAACAGCAAAAAACTAAATAAATCTTGTCAAGTCTGTTGGGTCAAAGACATTCAATTTGTTATGTGGATTCAGAGTAATTTTTAGTAGTGATAATGTTTCCAGATGTACCTAATCATCTGCTGTATCCAGTAATGCCTGCACAGTCTCAGTAAATCACCCGAACCTTAGCCATCTTTATGTCATTGTTTCTCAAAACATCCACTCTTGTCTTTTTCTCTCTTTCTGTCAATCCCTTGTTTGTGCTGTTCATCCCCCACCCAACCCTTCCATGTATCTTTGTCATCTTCATCCATCTCTGCTTTTCTTTGACGATATGCACTTCTACATACTAAACATCTCAACCAAATAATAACAATAATAATAATAATAATAATGGATATTAGAAGAAGGTACTCAATGGAAAAGCAGCCCCAACTAAATCCACACCTGTAAAAGCCAAGCCCACTCCAGCTAAACCAGCCAAGACTGGTCCGTACAAACTTGTAGTAAAGCCACCTATCCCTGCAAAAGTTACCAAGTCACCCACAACCAAGCCATCCAAAGCAAAACCCACTGCAGTAGAAATCCTTTTGTCTAAGATCAAGCCAACCACAGCAGCAAAATCGAAGCCCACTGATGCTCCAGCAAAGAATGGCAACAGTAAACCAGCTGCCCAGAAGAAACCCAATGGCACAGCAAAAGCCAATGGCAATGGCAATGGCAATGGAAAAGGAACTGCAGCAAAATCCAGTGGCAGTGGCAAAGTAAATGGAAATGGCAATGGAAAGATTGCCACTGAAAAGAAAGTCAATGGAAATGGAAATCTAAAATCATCAGCTGAGAAGAAAGTTGGTGGAAATGGAAAAGCCTCTGTTGTGTCAAATGTGAATGGCAACAGCATGGGGAAGGCCACAGCAGAGAAGAAAGCCAATGGAAATGTGAAAACTACCACAGAGGTTAAAGTTAATGGTAAAGCTGAAAATAAAGTCATAAGTGCAACTAAAGCTAATGGCAATAGCAAACTCAGTACTGAGATTAAACAGAAAGTTGTTAATAAAGGGGCTGCAAAACAAATAAAAATTGAAACCACTGCACAAGCAAAGACTGAGAAAGTTTTTAAAGTAGACAAGACTGTGGTCAGTGCAGCTCAACCAGCTGCTAAAGTAGAAGCTACTAAGGGACCTAAGCCCACAAAAGCATCAAAACCAGAGCCTACAAAAATGACAAAAGCTTCTGTAACCAAAGCTCCAGCAGCAAAAGCTCAAGGGAAAGCAGAGGTTAAAGAAATTACCAAAGTTAAAACTGTGGTCTCCAAAGTTCCCATGGTGAAACCAAGCAAAACAGAGAAGACTGTGGTCAAAAAGGTTTTCACCTCCACGAAAGTAGCTCCAACATCTGCCCCAATCCAGCCCACTCCACCCAGAACCACAATCTCCAAGGTGATGGTGGACGTTAATGTGAAATCCAAGCACAGACCTTTCCCGCCGTTTGACAGGACTATGCTGAGTGGAACTGCAGTCCCAGCGAAGAGGGTTAACAACGGTTATCAACAGGTACATCATGAGGGCTCATGTCAGAATGTCCAGCATTGTATGTCCCATATTTCCAATCTCTTTGTCAGCTCTTTCCATCATCCAGGATTTGCAGCAAATAATTAATGAAATTTGTTTTTTAGTTTTGGTAAGTAGCAGGCACCTCTTTCATGAAGTTTTATCTGACAGTATGTGGCCGGCATTGCAAATTTTGATGCATATCCTTGATGTTGCACAAGCTGGCCTTTAGACTGGAATTTGGTTCATACCAAGCAGACTGCCTTCTTGTCTTCATGTATCATATGATCCTCATGATCTTCCCAACCTCTCCATATGATATGATACAGCGGGGCATATTGAAGCATGGCTAAATGTACAGTTTCTTTGTTCTTTACTTGACTTCATACTGCTGTCCGCAGGCTGCTGAAACTGGATCTAAAAACCTGAATAAGCTCAAGGGTTCCTCCTCTTTCTTTTCAGGAAACGATTAATGTACCAATCAAATGAATGAGCATGATTTGCTATGGTACAGAAACTGCTGAGAAAACACAAATATAATCACATTTTCCACATGTGCCACACAGCAAAACTCCCCTATCACTGTCATCATCTCACTTTGTTTTGACAAGTACCTGTGTTTTCTTTCTGATATATGTCATATTTTATATCAAATATTAATAAAGCAGCTTCACAGAAACTAAAGGCAAGCTTTACTCTTGCTTTATTTAGAAGCTCAATGTCTTGTACTCTTGGCCAACATGCGTCAAGTTGGAAAAATGTAAATGTAAAATGTAAATGTATTAATTGACTACTAGATTTATTTCAGTTATTTGTATTCTGTGAGGCTGCTGATCGGGGTTGTCCCTTTTGTTTTCTCATCTTGGGTGGCACTACACATCCTGAAGCATCAAGTTTTGATGTTTCCATTTTAAAGGATGGACAGATGCCCTCACTCCTTCCAATAACCCTCTCATAAATCTTGGCTTGTAAGCTTTAAAAGCAAAAAAAGGTTCACCATAAAATGAAAAGAAATCTTGGCAAAGTAGTCTCAATGACTCTCTAAATGTTGCATCTTGCAAAATTTATGGTCATTGATATCAGATATTAGCTGAAATTTCTTTTCTAAAACAGATCTTTACAAGTTCAAAATGTGGGTTGCCAGTAAAATGTGCATATTTATGGCAACCACAATTTCATGATGCATTCTATCTTCCTCTTTTAACTCATTATCACTAAGTAGCAGACTTTGAAATAACCCAGCTCTCCCAATCAAATCTGCTTACTTCCTCCCTGCTCCCATCTTCCTGTCAACCTGACCAATCAGGATGTAGACACTGAATATTCTGAGGCTGGCCACACCCCTACAGAGACTGATTATTACTATGAAGAGATGGTCCCACAACCAGAGGGTGAGGTGATTGGACAAGAAGAGATTCCTGTGCAGGTAAAAAGAAAATAACACACTGATCAGTGACACATATCATGCCTTGAAATATTAACGAAAACCAACAGGAAGGATAATCTTTTAATATTTATTGACTATTGATGTATGCCAAATCTTACAAGAAAGGAAATTGAAAAGTAAAATACCAAAATGTACAAGTTAACGCAAAAGTTTGCTATTACCAAGGCAGATCGTATAAAACCTGTATGATGGTGAGCCCAGTCTTAGTAGTTTAACAATGTAGCTCGAGCTTTGTGTCCTTCTTTACACTTTTCTAACCACACATCACTGTGTTGTTGGCATGGAAGCCACATGGAAAGAAATTCTTTCAAAACAGAATGTACCACATTCATCTGCCGGCTTTATCAAATATTTTTATGTGGTTGTCCTTTTCCCCAACAGCAAGATTCCTGATTTGTTCTTATCTCAAGATCATTGTTGATCTGGTCATCTTGACATAAGAACAAAAATCTTGTGAAAAAGAGATTCACGTGAAAATACTTGATATGCAATTTTAACCACGGCGACAAAGGGAGATGAATGTAATATAGTCTTGTTTGAAAGACAACTAACTAACATGACTAGAGTACAGTAGCTATTGTTAGTTGTCAGAATTTGAGTATGAGTATCTCATAGTTCTGATTTGTGAAACTGAAACTTTGAGCTTGTTGACATAATGTTTACCCGGATTATCCGTCTATGATGACATTTTCTTAAATCAATTTTATGATCATGTGTTTTGCTATTGTGGAGAAGCCTTTAGTGTGGTAAGAAATATTTGGGCAAAAGATATACACATTAGTTATAATAATAAGGTTTCAGATAATTATTTACATTTTATTATTTCACATTTTCCTTTTTTGCGTGAGATATCAGATCATTATAGTGGAGACCGTTTTTGTGTATATAACATGTATGGTAAGTGCACAATTATGCTAAAGTTTTTGCTTTGCATAGAACATCACATAGCTTGTTTTCACAAAGCCTGTCATGTTCTGCTTTTGTGTGTTCAGAGACTTTAAGAAGGATTGCATAGACTCATTTTTATTTCTTTACAAACTATAAGAAAATAATTTTTTTTCAGGTCATCACACACAAGCTGATAATGATATGCTTTGTTGTAAACCTGCTACAACTGTGTAAGATCATCCGTGGATGATTTAGGATTTAGGTTGACAAGAGAAACTTGTTAATCCTCATTTCACTTGCAAAAAAATATAGCAGCTTTAAGGACTAAGAAAGTCCCTACAGTGTTCCAGATGTCTTTCTTTCTGTCCTTAAGTCATAGTTTATTTGCAAAAAGGTAAGAATAATTTTTTTGTATATGCCTTCTTGCATACTTACTTGTTTTAAAACTCTACATGGCTCTTTTACTAACATTTCCCCATCCTCCATACTTTTCTCTTCTTACTGTTCCTTCCTCTTGCAAATTTATTTTCCCTTGCTTGATTCTTTCTTTCATGCCTCTCTTTCTACCCTATTGCGGCTTTAATGAACCCACCACAGCCCCAGGTGGAACCATCGTTGGTGGGAGAGGAGGTAGATGCCACCAAGGCAGGTGGTGAGGGCAAAGAGGTCTTCACTGAGGAGTATGTGACTGGGGACTTGGGCCTTAAGGAATACGACTATTCCTACAGAGACTACAGTGATCCCTTACCAGAGACTGGAGAGGTTGAGGCATACATGGGCCCCGCCTTGTCCGCTGTGACAGACGAGGGAGGCGTAAGTAATTTTGCTTCAGACGCAAATAGAAGAAAGAGAAATCAATTTCAACCATCTGAGTGTTAGTTTCTATCACTTGTACTCAGTATCCTTAAGTGACTTATTTTAGTTTTCTTTTTGTTAAAGACCAGTATTTTTTCCAGTGTTTCATTGATTGATTAATTGAGTAATTAATTAACTGTCTTAATTGCCTTTGTGGCTAAGATGAACAAATGTACTGGAGTACTTACATAAAGTCTGGCATGCAAATGGAGGGGATATAACCATGATTATATTCACTTTAAAATTTAATTGTTAATGGATAGACTACAAATTTCAACAGATGATAAGTAGATAGACTTAACTTCATAATAGAACCTTTGGTCTTGCTTTACGTACTGATAATGATTGTTCCAGTCGTTGTGATTCCATCAAAAGCACTGTGGCATAATTAAGAAGCATCAGAAAAGTAACAGTCTACTCTGCTCGGACAATAGATATAAGTTTTTGTACTCTACTGCGTTAAATCTACATCAATTTAAACACAGCAGATCAAGCTGACAGGAAGCCAGACACAAGAACCGCATAGAAAATCTGTTTCATTTTCTAAATTAAACCGCACAAGCAAGTTCTGATCCAACGTTGACTTTAAATTCACCTGCTGAGGTCACAAGTAAACATTTTAGAGGGTCTCGTAAGAGATTTGCACCACATATGAATTAGTGGTGATCATAATCCTTCAGGTAAACCTGTGAATCCAGTGTAGTCGGCAATAAAGTTATATCGATCCTTTGATCTATATTGAGTTAATGATGAATGATCAATGCTCTTTTTCTGAAATGTTGCTGATGGGACCTGAGGTTGCTCTGAGGATGGAGGAAAAAAGCCTGCAGCAAAGCTGCACGTCAACACTTTCAAGTATAAAATGACCACCATGCAAATGAGTTTAATTTATAGATATGCTGTGCATTCATAGAGTTATAGATTTCAGCTTAATACTGGCAAGTTCAATCAGTCAAAGAGAACTCTGTTACATTTTAAGACCAAAAAGTCATAAAGGTGGTTGAAATTGGTTTTATGCTATACAGTGTGTAGTGAGTGACTAAGGACCCCAGGAAGAGTGTCATAGGAATTTCCTCAGAACAAGCTGCTGGGGATCCTAGTGAACCTAAACATTAACTTGAAGTGTTACATACACAGTATAAATAGGCATTTGGAACTGACTTCAATGCCTTTTATCACAGTGTATGACTTTGCCCAGTAGTGCTAAGCCTAGATGAATTTCTGCAGTAACAGTCTACGAGTAATGGACCAGCAGCGTGGACCAGCACTTAGTCAATGGTATATGGAAGAAAGCTTATGGTCCTATCATAAGCAAAACAGGTTGTCATTTTATCACTCTGATTTCAACACTGTATAGTAGTGTGGAAAGCAATTGTGGTTTTCTGCTTCAATGCATGTTGTTAAAACACTGTTATTTCATTGAATGCCTTTATTTATTTATTTATTTTTTCTTCAATACACATGTGTTAATGACCTGTATAAGGACTGTGCTGTGTTGTTGGCTACATATGTCTTATCCTCAGGCTGCAATTAGAGGCCAGAAAGGAGAGAAAGGAGAACCTGCAGTTTTGGAGCCTGTGAGTCTTCAGTTGTCTTTAAGTAGTTTACCTGTGCACTTATATTTAGGATGGTGTACTCTGTGAAATGAAGAAAAACTGTCAATTTGAAATAGATTTTCACCTGACAGTTACATTTGTTTTATATATATTTTCGTTATCAAAGAAA
This sequence comes from Arrhamphus sclerolepis, assembly GCA_037176975.1. Lineage (NCBI taxonomy): Eukaryota > Metazoa > Chordata > Actinopteri > Beloniformes > Hemiramphidae > Arrhamphus > Arrhamphus sclerolepis. The sequence goes on from JBAMYA010000003.1 coordinate 6,656,829, forward strand.
ATTGCTTATCGTTCATGTGCAATATATTCACCGTCATCCAAGATCACTTGACAACATGGATTTGAGGTTGTAATTTTGAATACTTGGAAACACACTGTCAAGGTAGTTTTAGGAAATTATAATAGATAAAACATGCACAATCATTTACTCTAATGCAGTTTTTTGTCAGCGCTAGGGTCAGAGCATCTAAAAATCCAGTTTTAGATGGTGACTTTTAGCACTACTAGGTTGATTTTGTCTACTTAGGTTTATAACTGTAAGAATTTCTTTTGATCAGACAAATAGTTATTTTAGGAGATGCAACTTTTACCATAACATGTTTCAGCTGTTACTTCAGTTTACCTCAGAAACATGCTTTTGGGATTTCGTCACTTTATTTCACAGTCTGCTTGCTTCAGGATTTTGTTTAGAAATTACACTTAGGGAATCTAAAGAAGCAGTTATATTTAAACATAAACTTAGCTTAGTTCCAGCTTAGTAACATGTGAATACAGAACATGTAAATACAGTATTTCAGTTCCAAAATACAAATTAGACTACTTTACTAATTCCCTCTTTATACAAACTTTGACATCCATTTTTTTCTAGGTTTGTTGTCAGGTGTTTTTAACTTTATTTTGCTTGTTGCAGGGAATGCTGATTGAAGGACCTCCGGGGCCCGAGGGACCTGCTGTAAGTAAATTATTATTATTATTGTCTTGTTTTAAAAGACGTTTTACTTTCCATTAAGCATGAATTTACTACTGAAGGTTGCTTTTTTTAGATTTATAATTTAATAACTTAATGCACACATTGGTGAGAACATGTTATTATATTTCACCATTCCTTGTTTTGTGTTACTCATTTCCTTTGCTTCAGGGAACTCAAACTGTAATTCTCACTAAAGTATATATTAATGTTAATTCTACTCATTTCTCAGGGTCCATCTGGACCGCCTGGCTCTTCTGGACCTCCTGGCTCTGTGGGAGACCCAGGAGAGAGGGTTAGTGGTTTTCTGTTGTTGTTTGTTTGTTTTTTGTTTGTTTTGTTTACCTTATCAGCACATGCTAAATCTCTAAATGTTCGCATTACCAGTTCAATTAATAGAGCTCTTCAAATTGCCAGCTTACTGTCTCATCTTCCTTCCTTCAGGGTGCTCCTGGCAGGCCTGGTCTGCCTGGCGCTGACGGGGTCCCTGGACCTCCTGGAACCTCAGTCATGCTGCCTGTAAGTCACCCTTTTTTCGATCCTCTCTTAGAAATGAATAGTTTTAAAGGGACACGTGTTTGTGGCTTGGGGAGATATTTTATGGATACCTTTAAGATCCATCTGGTTTAATTCTGAATTCTTGGTACATATGGCTACTGGATCATCTTTGAAATCTGCATTAACTGCCATTCAGATACAAACTTGTGGGAGGGTTGTTCAGTGGTTACATCTCCAGTAGCCATGGTAATTTGTTTTTGACATTTTATTAGTTTAAGTTACTATTCAGAATATTTTTTATCTTTATACTATATACATAAATTTAGTCACTGACGTTTAAGACGTACTATGTGTGCCCCGTATTTTAATGCCTGTTACTTTTGTTTTTGCAGTTCCGCTTTGGTCAGAGTGGAGGAGATAAAGGTCCTGTTGTTTCTGCACAGGAAGCCCAGGCAGCAGCTATCTTGTCTCAGGCCAGGGTCAGGGATTACTTTTATTTAATTACTTTTACTTTTTCATTTGATTACTTTTATTTACTTCTATAACAACAGTCCTTTCTTCATATTTGCCAAATCTGGACAACTATCTCGACAAAATGATAAAATATAGCTTAAATTATGTGTACAACTATTGATTTTATGTTATCATTTGACCACAATAATCATCAGTAATGATCCGTAGCGAGTCACTTCCTCACAGAATGTAAAAGTGAAGAGAAAAAAGAAATTCTGCTTTTCTAATGACAGTAAGACTAGAGGCAGCAACACTAAGCATATTCATAATTTTATAGCAACTTAGAAATTAAGCACATGTATAAAGGAGATTTTTCCACTGTTGATAGTATCTCCATTATTGTTGATTTTGAAATGTTGTTGTCTCTAGATGGCTCTGAAAGGACCACCTGGACCAATGGGATTTACTGGACGCCCTGGACCTTTAGTATGTTTGCTGATGTTTGGATCAGTTCATATCAAGTGTTTGTTTGACACATCTGTATGTGTGTGTGTGTGTGTCTGTGTTAATTGCAGAACAGCTCTTATTCTATTGGCAACATTAGAGTCCATTTGTAGTATTTTTAGGATGATTATTTTATCTATTTCAGGGAAGTCCAGGAAGTTCTGGTTTGAAAGGAGAGCACGGAGATCCTGGTCCTCAGGTAAACTCTCACATCATTGTTACAGTCATTTCATGTATATTGGAAAGAAAGCTATTAACTGGCAGTGTTTTAATTGTTAAAATTCAACTTTCTTAGTCAAGAGAATGACTTGAGACATTCATAACGATCATCTAATTTCTTTGTCAGGGTCCAAGGGGACAACAGGGTGTGATGGGTCCTCCAGGCAAATCAGGAAGAAGAGTAAGTATAAGAATAATCTTTGCAATTCATAAGGTTTAGCCCCTCAAGAAGTCCATGTTAAATTGTTGTCGATACTGCGGTTTTTTAAAATCCTGTTTAAATTATCTTAAGAGGGTCATAACCTTTTATTTTGAAATTGAGAAACAGTCTCAGTTACAGTATGTTCTACTTCTGCGCCTTACAGGGCCGTGCTGGTGCTGATGGTGCTAGAGGAATGCCAGGAGAGACTGGGCAGAAGGTACAGCAACATTTCTGTAGCGCTTGTCCAGAGTTTTTCAGTCCTGTCAAAAAAACCACAAAAAACATGCCATATCTATCTCTGCTTTTAAGTTATAGAGCAAACATACTCTTGAGTCTTAAAGCCACAGCTCCAAAGTTCCAACGTCCGCATTCATGTTTCAGCTCCACTAGTGATGTGCTTTTCTTCCTTATACTTTTCAGTAATAACACCTTGTCTATGTATCTATCAAAGGGTGACCGTGGTTTTGATGGTCTTCCTGGTTTGCCTGGTGACAAAGGACACAGAGTAAGTCAAAGTATAACCCTGATAATATCAGCAATCTTGGTTGTCCTTATTCATTATTTGTAATATTTCTCTCAGTGCTTTAATATCTTAAGCCCTTCAATAATACTCTGAATATTCCTCATTATTCCAATTTTTCATCTTGTCAGGGTGACCCAGGAGCAATGGGGCCACCAGGACCTCAAGGGGAGGATGGAGAGAGGGTAGGTACAACAAAAAAGAAAAGAATCGAAAATGACTGAACTCCTTTAATTGAATTTTACTTGTTACTCCATATTTATTTATCGGGTTTAATTCATCCTTTATACGCCGTTTCTGTATGTTTGTAGGGAGATGATGGAGACGTTGGACCCAGAGGTCTCCCAGGTGAACCCGTGAGTGTTTCCATGACAATCAAGCAGATTTTACACCTCTCCTTATAGTCTTCTTAAATTAAATTCATTTTTGATTGTTAATATATGTATATTTTATCTAGTATATGATTATGCACTTGTTTAATGGCAATAATACCTGAAGAATATTGTTTTACATAACATTTGCTGTCAAACAACAAAGATGTTTTCCAAAAAGAAAATCACCTTTTAGTTATTTATCGTTACTGAAACTGCAGTGCTTGTTTATGTACATCACATACCAACAGGTTTTTCTTGATTGTTCATTTTGTTATTGTGGGTGTTGAAATCTGTCAGCGTTTTTCCTTTCATTTGTTGACCACTTTTATCTTGAATGAGTCTCATTTGCCCTTGTGTGTTTATCTGTAGGGACCTCGAGGTTTGCTTGGACCCAAAGGTCCTCCTGGAATCTCTGGACCTCCTGTGAGTAAAAATAATTTGAAATTACATTGTAGCATAAAGTTAACCCTCTCTGATCACTCAGCGCCCACAGTGCTCCTCGAAACAAAGCCAGTAAAACTATGGGGACATTTTTTTAAGCAAAATGGTGAATTTCAAGCAGATGGATTCAGATACCTGCTGATTCCCACAAATATAAGTAGCAGTGCATGTAATTTATCTGAGCCAGTTCCTACCAGCAAGAAGGGCTTTGGATAGAAGCTGCCACCTTAGTAAGTTGAATATGTTTGTCTGTGTTTTGAATGTTTTCCTCTCTCTTCAGGGTGTACGAGGAAATGACGGTCCCCAAGGTCCTAAAGGAAACTTGGTAGGTAACATCTACTATGTCATCATATTATTAAGAGGCAGGATGTAAGCTATATGATCAGTAATAATTCTTCCATATCTTAATTTTGTCTTTTATTCAAAAAATAAAAAAGAAGCATTGTTGCAACTGTACATTCTTCTTCTTCTGTTCACCAGGGTCCCCAGGGGGAGCCAGGACCTCCAGGTCAGCAGGGAACTCCAGGAACACAGGTGAATTAACCTGAGATATTCATTTCTTTCACCAAGTATTTATGTGGTAAATAGTCCATGTATGTAATAGAGGTGTGACTTATTTTTATGTTTTCTTATTCCGTTTGACACAATAGTTGAATGTAATGTAATAACATGGCTGCGCAACTTTACTGTTCCGCTTAAGAAAAAAACGAAACAGTGATGGTTAGGCTGCAAAACTCTTCTTAATGTTCTGCTTCTATATCTGTATAACTTCCATTATATATACACCTGCAGTAACACTGAGAATGTACATAATTTATATTGTCCACTTACTTGTTTTTGTAGGGAATGCCAGGACCTCAGGGAGCCCTTGGACCCCCAGGAGAGAAAGTAAGACACTATAAATATGGTGATTTAGACAATTATGCTGTTGATAACTGTTAATTATGAGATGGATATTTGGATATTCTGCTCAGCCAACAATGAGATAAATAACTCGCTGACTGTTAAAAGTGACGTGTGCCACCAAAAACATTTCCTGAGGAATCTGTTCAGCCAAATGTTTGTATATGACCACGGTGTTTCAATCGAGTTAACAGACTGACCGAAAAGAGCATTTGTTTTACTCAATTAACTCTCCTCATGTAAATGGGTCACAATTTGCAGGGAGTTGCATACGGATACGTTATATTACAAAAAAACATGCAGTGTTATTTAGCGGGTAGAAAGATTATGAACCTATGCAGTTTAATTAAAAATGATATTGATTAGAATAAATTAAGATCTCAAGACATATAGTCTGGAATTAATAACCACAATTATTAGCACTACTTGATGATTACTTTGATGTACTTTGTATGTATTAGAAGATTAATTCTGCCTCCTTATCAGTCCCCATGTCAGTTTTTTTAACAAACCTCAAATTTCATCATCGCAAGAAGGGCACATGTGTTTTAATGAAGGCTGCTGTCCACTTACGGGAAGATCATGGTGTTGTTTAACTTACTTTATAAGTAAGTTAATTAATGGAAGACGAAATTACTTTAGCCATTGTTAATGCGCCTTTTTCCAGTTGGCTCCCACCAGTTATTCCAGGCAAAGTAGACAGAATCACCACTGTCACCATTTTGTCCATACCCTTCTGCTGAATCAGTCCCTAACGAGCGACGAGTTTTGTGTCGTCACTTTCAAAATCAGAAGTTTACATATTCTGAAAAAGCCCCAAATTCAGAGGCAATGACCATTTTCGACAGGTGTTGCCATCTAATGGATAACATTTTTGCAGTACTCAGGTAGATCGTTTTCATTACCTTTTACCGTATTATGCTCCAACAAGTGAAAATGTCTGCCATGAACAAGGGCTCTGAAACTACCGTTAGCACCTCACACAGAGTACAAACATGTGAAATCCCCATTTACTGTTTGAGTTCATCTGTCCTGACACTAAAGATTTCACCAATTGTCATTATCTAAGCATAATTACTTGAAAATAGCCTGGTAAAAACGTGTTTAAAAAAAGCTTACCATCCCTTATGAAGTTCATTAATTTATGACAGGACTTGCCTTCTGGAATAATAGATAGCTGACAGTATTTCCACCTTGCCAAGTAAATGATAGAGGAAATACTATCTGAAACTTCACTGGATTTTCTTCTCTTCATTATGTCTTATTAAACAAGTGAAACACAGTGCCTGATTTCACTTCTCAAGAACATTTAGCACACATAGTTGAACCACTTATACCATATGGTAGACGTCTGTACCAAAATGGTAATGACAGGGTCAGGATAGAATAATGCAGTTACCTCAGAGGTCAGATGGCCAAGTTTGTTATTTTAAGTCTCTGATAATAATCCCGTAGGCTGTTTTGTGGACTTAAAAATGCCATGACAGGATGTGCAAAAATGAAGGTTGCACATGACTAGGGCTGATTTTATGAGACAAGTTGCTAATAAATAGTATTTAACAACACTTTTAACTTCTATTTATCATGTTGGAATTAGTGTCAGAAATCATTCAGGACTGATGATGAGTTCTAGCAGAATACATCGTAATGCCACCGTCCTCTTGAATTGATTAAGACATGCACAAACCTTGTGTATAGTTTGTCTCAGGAGAAACAATGTGGATGCAGTCAGATTCATCTTCTATTCACATATCAGATATTAAAAATTAAAAGTATTTTTGGAACTTATTTTCCCAAATTTATTTCACATTTGACCACTTTGTCTTTCTCTTCAGGGTCCCACTGGAAAACCAGGTTTGCCAGGAATGCCTGGAGCTGATGGTCCCCCTGTACGTTTGTATTTTACGTTATTATTAGTCTTCTGTTGTGTTGCCAGCTGGACTGAGCTGAGCGCATCAGTGCCCTTTCTAATGATGGACCTCTCTGTCGTCTCTTCTCAGGGTCACCCAGGAAAGGAGGGGCCTCCTGGCACCAAAGGAAACCAGGTGGGTGTAGTAACTTAAACACACAACCTTTCTTTTGTCAAGCTAACTCAACACCAAATTATCATCATTTCTAAAAGGAAAAGTTTATTGTATCAAAAAGAATTTTATTAAAAGGCACATTTCAAGATTTCAAAGTCATTGGCATTATCCTGAGTATACCTTTATGATTTTAGTTATCCAGCTGAATATTTATTTATTCATTTTGATGTATTCATTTTTTATTATTATTTCACTTTTTCCAGGGTCCCAATGGTCCTCAGGGAGCTATCGGCTATCCTGGCCCTCGTGGCATAAAGGCCAGTTCATTTAATTTGTAAATAAGTGATAGTTGTGAAATCACATAATGTTTTTAATTTACACATCCGTGTATTGAACATGTTGTTTACTATTGCAGGGAGGTCAAGGAATCCGTGGACTAAAGGGCCACAAAGGAGAAAAGGTATGAGAGTTATTACAGCTTATGTCTTCCAAACCTGCATCACAGTCGCAAAATGATGACATTTACATTCTGACTGTCAAAACATAGAAATATGAAGAGAAAAAGACAAATATGCTGTGTGTTTTAGGGAGAAGATGGTTTCCCAGGAATCAAGGGAGATTTTGGTGCCAAGGGAGAGAGGGTAAGACAGAGTAATGGAGTAACTTCATGAATGAGTAAACTGATGGATTTTTTTTTTTTTGCAACCTTTTATGCTACATTTTATCATGTTGATATATATAAATGTATTTTCTGCACTCCGTCATGTCAGTGGGCTCAGTGGGACTGAAGTGTCTCCCACCTCATAGGGCGAGATGCGGTGTATGCTGTGGATGGGTCTACTTTACATATATACTGAATCAGTTTATTCTTGCTTGCAGGGTGAGATTGGACTTCCAGGGCCCAGAGGAGAGGATGGTCCAGAGGGGCCAAAGGGTCGCGTTGGACCCCCTGGTGAGATTGGACCAATTGGACTTGTTGGAGATAAGGTATGAATTATCAATTAAGACAAGACTGAATGATTAGCTCCTTATTCTTCCAGCTTTGTTTCTTTTTGAAAAAATTTACATAAATGTTTTTTTTTCCCGTCTTCAAGTACATGTATTTCACACAAATTTACCACGTACTTTATTCATAAAATTAGTAACAAATTTTGCCAGATTTTACTGTCCTGCTCTCTTGTGATTGTATGTGCATTTTAGTAAAACAGATGTGACCTTTTCAAATGGTATTTATTTTTGTTAAGCTGTAATGTTTGTTGTATAGTGAGTTGAGTTAAATGCAGTTATTTACCACTGTGTTTATTCCAGGGTAAACTTGGTGTACCTGGACTTCCTGGATATCCTGGACGACTAGGACCCAAGGTAAGAGAAACATGTTCACCACCTGTCATTCACAGTAAATCATTGGCACAAATAAAATTAATTCATTCAAGACCACTTCAAGGTGAAAAACAGTACTGATATTAAGATTCTAATTTGTTTTTAGGGATCTCTTGGATTCCCTGGATTCCCTGGTTCAAACGGCGAGAAGGGAACAAGGGTGAGATGCAAGTACTTTGAAAGATTTGTTAACTGATATACAAACAAACTTAATGAAACTCTTAAAAGCAGCAACTGCACTGAGCTTCTTGGCAGATGAATGAGAGACGTGCATAGACAGTAATACTGGATAATCCACCTCTGTCTGAATGTGTCAGTAACCTTTTTCTTTCTTCCTTTCTTTTTCTTTTAAATCAGGGTCTTACTGGAAAAGCAGGGCCAAGAGGACAAAGAGGACCAACGGTACAATGTTTCATATTAATACATTCAATCAGTTTGTAAAACCTACTCTGCTCTGTCTTGTGACAGTTTCAATCTAATTTCCATTTTGACCTCATAAAACTTACCATACTCGTTTTATTTATAGAGCACTTTAAAACAACCACAAAGGACTAAAGTGCTGTACAGAGGAATGAATAAAAAACACAAGGACAGATTTAAA
>JBAMYA010000003.1:6665734-6697747 GCA_037176975.1 Arrhamphus sclerolepis
TTTATACACCCACAGGACCAAGGTGCTGTACACAATCACATAAACAAAGAAGACCAATCATAAAATCAACAAGCGAAATAGAAGAGAAAAAAATAAAAATAAAACAAAACAGTAAAATAATCAAATAAAATCCAACAGAGCCAACATCTCAAATTGTGTTGAAAGCCAAAGAAAAGAGATGGGTCTTAAGAAGGTGAGGGGGCCTGTCTAATGTTTAAAGGAAGGTTGCTCCACAGCTTGGGAGATTGATTGATGGGTGATTCAAAATATTTTAATTCAGACACTTTGTATTGTGCCAATTTCTCAACTATTTTGTTTATTTACAATAGAATAGAAAGGCTTTATTGTCATTGTGAATGCTGCAAACAACAAAATTGGGAACATTGCTCCGTTTGGTGCATACACATCAATAAATGAATCAACAGAATAGTTAGTAGAGCTGATTTTCTTTAATTCATATTACAATTAAAAAAATGTGAATATGCATTAAAAATGTCTTGTTTATGTCTGTGTTTAAAGTACAGCCAACTTTTAAAAATTGATGATAAAAAGATGTGTATTGTATTTGAGGGTGGCAGTGATGGAGTTAGTTATGTATTCCTGTGAGGAAAGAGGACAGACAGTGGTATTTTGTGCAGCTGCTGCCTGGTAGAGGAACATCAGCAGCTTCTTGTTGAAGTTTTGTTTTCCTGAGTAGTCTCCGCAAGTGTCTCTGGTTACACCGTTTACCATCACTGTTGTATTTGAAGCCCAGGAAGGATGATTAACAGTGATGTAAGTTCACAGCCACCTAAATCTCTGCACCCTCTGCAGAGGGACTGTGTGGTATAGACCAAGGGCAGCTCTCTGCCTTTCTGGGTCCCTGAAGTCTCATATAAGTTATTCGCTTTCTGTGTTGTTCAGTGTCAGATTGTTTACAGAGCAGCACTCTGTCAGTCTCTGGACCTCATCCTTGTTGCCTGACTTGTCCTCCCTTGTGATGAGTCCAACCACAGTGATGTTTTCTGCAAACTTAATGATGAAGTTGGAGGGGTTGACCTCTGTGCAGTCATGAGTGGGCAGCGAGCACAGTATTGGACCTGGTGTGTAATGGTCTTTTAGAAGTCTTTTATCCAGTAGTAGATGGATTGTAGAAGGTTCTGCCGTTTGCCCGGCAGTATATCCGGCACATGCTGATGGAAATCATTCATGAGTGGACGTGTTTGCATGGTTGAAAACTGATGTGGGTCAAAAAAGAGTTGTAGGTCAGCTTTGGAGTGATGTAACGCTGCAGTCCAGCTCAGTCCAATAATATTCCAATTTAATTAACTTCTTTAGTATTACTTTATAATAAAGTTGGTTTAATTTAATCCAAACAACAAATTACAACTCCATTTATGCGTTTTTATTTCTTTATTTTCATTTTAAAAGCTGCCCAGCTAAGAACACCAACAGACTATACTGGATCCTAACTTTGATTCATTCCCATTCTGGGAATACACACAGCAGCAGGTGAAGGAAGTCGTAGCAAGAAGTCCCCTTTAGCAAGAATAGACTTCCAGCAGAGATAAGCTCAGGAAAGGTGACCTGATGTTGCAGTGAAGTTAAGACTTAAACCACTGGGCATCAGCTGAATCAAGATTTTCTGAGGATGTTAAGTTATTCTTTTAGTTCTGGTTAAATATGCTCTGACTGTTCAGTCAGTCATTGTGACCACAGGTGTCATATGTGTAAGTTAAAAAAGGAATATTTTTTTATTAATACTTATTATTTGTGTTCATCAGGGCCCTAGAGGCCAGAGAGGACCAAGAGGTGCAACTGGAAAACCAGGAGCAAAGGTTTGTCTACATACTAAATGTGTTAGATGTTAATGTTTTGCCACTAAACATTATTGCTACTATTACTGTAAATATTGTTATGATTTATATACTGTATATATTTGCTGATTTAAACACGAACCCCAAAGCTTTAAATACAGATTTTTCAAACAGTAAATAGTAGTTTACTTATTCACCTGAAAATAACCTGCCAATTAATTGGACTAAACCAAATCCAAAATTTGCCAATTATATTAAAGAGCAATATTTTAGGATTAAAATAATTCATTATTGTGTTGTGTTTTTTCTTATTAGGGAACATCTGGAAGTGATGGTCCTCCTGGACCTCCCGGAGAGCGGGTGAGGACTAATATTTCAGTTTAAAAGCATATCCAACTGTTTCGATCATTATTAGAACTTAATAGAATTCTATGCCCTTATAGACGCTTTTGAGACACTAAACAGCTTTCTGAGTATTTTTGTATTTTCTCATTATGTCATATGTTGTCATCCCACCAGGGGTTGCCCGGACTTCAGGGAGCCAATGGTTTCCCAGGACCAAAAGGCCCTCCTGTAAGAAAATGTTTTTGATACCATTTTCATTTATTAAATTACTATGGGAGCTAAATAATTTTAAGATTTTGTCACTTAACTATTGACGGTCCGTCTTCCTTATTGCTTGGAAGATGTTTCTTCTAAACAATTTTGGAATTTCTATTAACTATTATTATTAAATTTTACAGGGACCACCAGGAAAAGATGGACTGCCTGGACATCCTGGTCAGAGAGGAGAAGTTGTAAGTTGTTTTTCTTATTGTTATTTTTGTATCTTCATCAGCTCCAGTTTTATATCTAATCAAACCTTCATTGCTAAACATTAACAAGAAGCCTTAAAATCATTCATCTGTTGTTGAGTGGGTAGTGTGTGAACATGTGGGACCCTCAGCACAAACGTATGGTCAGTTATTAGTTCTTGTGTCAATATTTTGACATTATTGCTTCTTATACAATATCAGTAACACTTGAAATGGCTTCACATGTTTCATCAGAACTTTGTCACATGATTTAAACTGGATTAATTATTTTGTGCTTGTGAGCTGAATGGACAGATCAGGGTGACAAAAGTCTCTTTCCATCAAAGCCTGTATTTCATTACCATTTTCCTATGTACATACAATCAGTTTTTTTCATAATTTGAGCATTTTTTGAAAATCACATATTCCAGCAACAGACTGTATTTTTTTTAATTGTATACACTTTCTGACTTTTTGCCCTGCAGGGTTTCCAAGGTAAAATGGGTCCACCTGGGCCTCCTGGAGTTGTTGGGCCCCAGGTAAGTTCAATCACCACTGATACAATAAATCAAATCAACCTTTTTGTCATTTTCTTTCTTTTGATTAAATGTTTTTCTCTTCTTCGCATCCCTGAATATCTTGCTACATTGTGCTTTTGCACCATTTTTCCTCTTTCTCTTCCTCTATCTGCCTCTTTCTGTCTCCTCCATCCTTTCAGGGTCCATCAGGAGAGACAGGCCCCATGGGCGAGCGTGGCCATCCTGGACCCCCAGGTCCACCTGGAGAGCAGGGACTTCCTGGACCCTCAGGAAAGGAGGGCACCAAGGGAGACCCAGGACCCCCAGGAGGCCCTGGCAAAGATGGGCCCCCAGGACTAAGAGGTTTCCCTGGAGAGAGAGGACTACCTGGAACCCCTGTGAGTATAAACAAGAGGTCCATATGCATCTTTTCTATTCATTTGCAAGATGGGGGTCAGGGATGGGAATTGGTAAGATTTTTATGATTTCATTTTCGATTCTGCTTAACGATTCAGTTCTTTATTGATTCCCTTATCAATTCTCATTAGGTGAAAAAGGACAAGAAACAGGTCAATTAGCATCACCAATATAAAATTTAATAATAATTAGATTAATATTCTTTTGAAATTAACAAAATAAGACGTAAATTATTCTGTGGCAATTCCACAAGAATGTCCAACATTTTTCTAATAGAAATTCAAATTCTCCTTTTTAAAAGGAAATATGAGTTGAGCACTTAAAAATAAAACTACGTCAGCCAGTGACAAAAACAAGTTAAATTCAATGAATAAATAATGTTAGTCCGGAGCGGATTGAAAACGCGACATTCATTAATAGTTGCTGCATGCAGTGAACACAAATGTTTCTGCATGTTGATAGTGCTGCCACTTGCTCTGTTTTTGTCTTTTTTAGTGAAGTGTAACCAGACTTTCAAGCATTTGTACCACTTGGGCGACATGTTTACTACTGACTGCTGACTGCATTAGACTCACCACACACGTTGCGTAAGCCACGTAAGCTACGCAGCATGCTTGGTGACGTCATTCACACCCACTGGAATCGATAAGGGAATCGTTTACAAATTTGATTCCAAGGAATTGAAACACTGGGAACCGGTTCTCAACAAGAACCAGTTTTCGATTCCCAGCCCTAATGAGGGTTATCTTAAATCAATTTAACATTATCAGATTTCATGTTAAGTTGTGGAACATCATTATCAGTTTGGTACCTTCGTTGTGTGCCTGGCATACTCCACTGTTGCCCCTTGGCCTTGTGAAGCACATGGTAGTTTTATGAAGTTTAAGCAGAGTGAAAACTGCTGAAATAATGAAGAAGACTTATATACATATTCATAGCACCATGCATACCAAACGGTTGCATTTAATTCTTTGGGGTTTGAAAAATGTATCTTTCATTTAATTTCCAATGTAACTTTGATTAAAAGAGATTAGTTTTTAGTAGTGTCAATGCAGTGACGGAGGTTTTTCAATCATTTAGATGTTTTCATGTGAAAAACTGACTTTTTCCTTCTGATGAATTTCAGGGTGGTGGTGGACTGAAAGGAAGTGAAGGACCCCCTGGACCTCCTGGACCTGCTGTATGTTCAGAGTCATCTTAGAAGCTCATATACATATTTAAAGCCGTTATGTGTAACCAACTCACTCAGTTAAGGCAGCATTTGTCAGCACACAATGTAGATGGCTTGTGAGTGAAATCAGTAATATCTTCTGTATTTTCTTTTAGCTGTAGATTATTAGCAGGGGTTTAATTGTTTTAATATTCAAAATATCATGTTTTATAGAAATGGTTCAATGACGTTGGTATACTGTGATGTATTTTATACAGTGTGTGTTCACTTAATGAATACGCAATGCAATATGTAATTGTTTTATTTACTTTCATAGGGTTCTCCTGGTGAGAGGGGCTCAGCTGGTACTGCTGGACCTGTTGGACCTCCTGGAAGACCAGGCCCTCAGGGCCCACCTGGACCAGCTGGAGAGAAGGGAGTTCCAGTGAGTGTTCTAAAAGTTTTTATCTTATGTGGAGTAGCATGCATGCAAATGTTCATATATATATTATCCATACAACTAAAATAGAAATAATACAAGCAATTTCCTATTTTTTTTACTTTTCTCTTATTAAGGGTGAAAAAGGTCCCATTGGCCCAGCAGGTCGAGATGGAGTGCAGGGTCCAGTGGGTCTGCCTGGCCCTGCTGGACCATCTGGAATACCTGGAGAGGATGGAGATAAGGCTAGTAATTCTAAATTTCACTTTTGGCTCCTTAGTTAACCTGTAACTAAGTAAACTGTAAGAGAATTGTTTCATCTCAAATGCTGCTGCATCATATTCAGTTCTGTTGAATTGATTTGGTGGAAATTCACAACAGAATAATGAACTGGCACATAATTACGCATTTTGTACAAAAGTTATTATATTCTACATTAATTCTATCCAGAATAAATAAATACATTCTCATAAGTAAGTACTGACCTGTCTAATAAAAGTCTAATAAGCCTAAATACATCCAGGTTGAATAATTTGTTCCAAAATGTGTGATGGACATGACAGGAAATCAAAAAAATGTGTCTTTGTTGGTTCAGGGAGAGGTTGGAGAACCTGGTCAGAAGGGTGCTAAAGGAGGTAAAGGAGAGCATGTGAGTAACTTGAATCCACCACAAATATTTATTTTTATCATGGTAACCTTCAGATTTAATGTTTTGAAGAAAAAATGTTTAATGATGAAGTTGTTCTGTTTATCATATTGTTGATTTCATGCTCATGGTTTTTATGGGTGTTGTTTTTTGTCAGGGTCCTCCTGGTCCACCAGGTCCAATTGGTCCTGTTGGTCAACCTGGTCCAGCTGTAAGTAGAAATGGTTTGGAATTACAAGTTGGTTTTACTTGTGTTTAAATGTAGGAACTTGGAGTTGAAAGCATTAAATATTGGTCATGTAGTCTTATCTCCATGTCTTTATTTCTTAATTCTTTCCCCACGTGCAGGGAGCTGATGGAGAACTTGGACCAAGAGGACAGCAAGGGCCTTTTGGAGCTAAAGGTGATGACGGAACCCGAGGATTCCCAGGAGCCCCAGGACCCATTGGTCTTCAGGTAACGAATTTATCTCAAAAAAGTCATATGATTTGTTTTAGACAGAGATGCTCTCAGATCTTGATTTTGGACTTGGATACAAGTTTGTGCTGTCTTGTGGTATGTTTTTAAGCCAAGTTAGGAACTCAAGATAACTTCTCCCTCTGTTCTGCAGGGACTGCC
Organism: Arrhamphus sclerolepis; assembly: GCA_037176975.1. Classification (NCBI taxonomy): domain Eukaryota; kingdom Metazoa; phylum Chordata; class Actinopteri; order Beloniformes; family Hemiramphidae; genus Arrhamphus; species Arrhamphus sclerolepis. Next base: position 6,672,113 of record JBAMYA010000003.1, read on the forward strand.
AGGACCACCTGGTGAGAAGGGGGAGACAGGAGATGTTGGACCTCTTGTAAGTTTTAGAAATGTGGCACATAATTACTGTAATGGCTTTAGTGTGATTTATTTTTCACAAAATAAAACCATAAACAAATACCTTTTCATCTATTCAGGGTCCCCCCGGCCCTCCAGGACCCCGTGGCCCTGCTGGACCCAATGGTGCTGACGTAAGTTTTTAGGGATCTTTCTGTTACATTAAAGAGAACTGAGTAGCACTTTAAATTTTGTTTGAGTAACAGCACATTTACTACCAAACAGCCATGTTTTGGTATCTAGGCTAGAAAAGTACTTTGTGAAGTTATGACAGAATCAAATTGTGATGTAACGAATTAAGTAGTGAAGTAGCTCTTCTTTTTTGCTGCTATTAACCAATAAATAATTCTGATTTAAATTATTTTGATTTTATAATATATTTCTGATTTATTTCATGTGTGTTTTAGGGTCCTCAAGGTCCTCCTGGTGGTTTGGGTAATCCTGGTCCTATTGGAGAGAAGGTGTGACATTTGAGGAATTAATCTGCATGGATTTGGTGGTTTCCAAAAAAGAACTGGACTAATATATTTACTGTTTGCTCCACAGGGAGAGCCTGGCGAGTCCGGACCACCTGGAATCGTAGGAGAGCCTGGAAAGAAGGTGAGTACCTTACTACCCGACCCACAAACATGGTGGCTTAAGATGTTGACAGACTATTTCTTCACTTGATTGGTAAACAACAGAAATGGAACAACAAATATTTCTTTGTCCCTGTTGTCAGGGACCTCGTGGAGAGCGCGGAGAGAAGGGAGAGGCTGGACAGCCAGGAACAGCTGGACCTGCTGGAGGACGAGGACGACCTGGAGATGATGGGCCTAAAGGAAACCCTGTATGATCCACTAAAACTCATCAACTTAATTACACTACAGCGTAGATGATTAACATTTTAAAGGCACACTATGTAACCATACTACTCCAGACCAAAAGAGAAGTGTCATCTAAACCAACAGGAAATGAGACATGACCATACACAAAACACTAATTATTTGTAAATGAAGTGAAGTGAGAGACGACAAACATGGCTAAAGATGTAGTAAAAATGTGCTACCTTCTCAAATAGGGGTATGACACATTGATTTCCCTCGAATGTTTAAGGCGTCTCCTCCTTTTCTCAAATGAAGATTCTCCAACAGGTATTAGGCTAAGATATCTGTCAGCGGTTAGAGATGGCTTAGTGACTTGTTGGCAAACATCTTTGATGGGTTTCTGAGTTGTTCACTCATGATGGTTGAGTGCTGATGGGAGACCACCAGCTGCACACCTACTCTCCTCTATGGACAGTCTGCAAGCTCAAACTAAGTGGTCTAACTGGCCAGTTCTGATTTACATGCACGTAGAAAACAGTCTGAGCCAGAATAACTTCCTGTTCTTCATTGAAATGTATGAAGACTGAATATCAACATTATTTCTATCAGCTTTAGTGTGACATAGTGGTATGAAATGCACCATCCCCACTCATCAGGACAGTATTTCTGCAGCAGAGACATGGTACTACATTTTTGAGATTCGTTTTTGTGTCTGACTTCAGGGTCCTGTTGGTTTCCCTGGTGATCCTGGTCCTCCTGGTGAAGTTGGGCCAAGAGTAAGTATCTCTCTTTTTAAAAATTCTTTGTGCAGTTTTTATCTGTCGTGTGTCAAAGTTGTTATGTATTAATTTGGAGCGGCTAGCAGTTAAAGTGTTATTCTTTGCTAGACATTTTGTCTCGAGCCTTTTGTTGAACTAAACAAAGAGAAAAATCTACTGACATTTATCTTTTCTTATTCTCAGGGTCAAGATGGTGCCAAGGGAGAGAGAGGAGAGGATGGAGAACAAGGAGAGTCTGTGAGTCTGACAATGCAACTCATGCAGATTTTCACATTAAGTATTTTAATATATTTAGATCTGAATATATTTCTATTTACATGTTATTGTACTGTTATTTTAGGGCTCCCCAGGACCTCCTGGTGAGAATGGACCCCCTGGTCCCCTAGGAAAGAGGGTAAGCTCACCGTAGATAGTCCACCAGTCACTGAGAAGCACTTACATAAAAAGAGCATTTATGAATTTGTCTGTCGTGGATTTATTCTGCTCATTCTTGCAATGCTACAGACTTAATAATTAGAATTAATAGCCACTATTGACACAATTTACACAAATTCTTTTGAAGTTTGAAACTTTATTTGATGTTGTTGCATTTTTCGTGTCTTATTTTCCAGGGCCCTGCTGGAACGAGAGGACCAGAGGGACGTCAAGGAGAGAAGGGAACCAAAGTGAGTCCTCAGCTTTTTAGTGCATTTTTAAAACCATATATGCTTTAAGCTCACAGGTTAGTAACTTCTCCTCAACTGTAAGAGCAAACAATTTTGGGCTCTGATAAAAGATACTGTGGAGACTTATGAAGTTCAGTAAGTCTTCCTCTCCTTATCACCCGTCTAAATGAGATATGATTAACGCCAACAACATATATTTTTACCTCGACCTATTAAAATTATAGTAATAATAACAGTTGCTAATAAAAGCTGTCTTTAAGACTGCTGATATAAAGCTCAGTTTTAAATGTATCTGTGCACCACAACCTCTTCAGCTTCAGTTACCATCATTAAAAACATTTTTTAAAAACTGTACTGTTGCACATTTTCATGTTGCAAGAAATAATGCTTCACCATGTGCACAAAGAAATAAGATGTTAATAGTTTAGGCTAAGCTAGTTATTATTTTGAAAAGTATTAGCATTTATTTTCAACCACTCTAATAAAAGTCTTTTATCTTCAGGAATTATTAAAGCTCTTACTTTTATTCTTGTTGTTAGTCTCTCTGATGTGTCAGTCAGGTAGGTATCTCCTCTCGCCGTTCTGCTCTTTGACGCGCCAAAGTTTTGCTGATATGCAAAATAATAACTTTATAAATTAGTAAAAATTATCATCCTAATTCACAGGGAGATCCAGGTGCAGTTGGGCCACCCGGAAAGACGGGCCCCGTTGGGCCACAAGGTTCACCAGGAAAACCAGGAACAGAAGGTCTCAGAGGACTCCCTGGATCAGTGGTAAGTCCAGTTCTTCAGGCAGTTTTGTATCAGATTAAGCAGCAACCACACGTTGGAGGGCACCTGCTGAGAACGTTTGTTTTTCAGGGTGAACAAGGAGCTCCAGGACCTGCTGGGCAGAAGGGACCCCCTGGACCTATTGTAAGACAATGACACCCTTTCAGTTTCTTTTATGCACTTATAAAGAACGTTGACTCTCTCTTTCATGTTCTCCTTTATTAATGTTTCTTATCTCTTCCACCACTTTCCTTTCCCTTCTTCTCACCCTGCAGGGACCTCCTGGTTTGCTTGGCTTGCGTGGAGATCCTGGTGCCAAGGGAGAGAAGGGACACCCAGGTCTTATCGGTCTGATTGGACCACCAGGAGAGCAGGGAGAGAAGGGAGACCGAGGTCTGCCAGGACCTCAGGGATCCTCTGGACCCAAAGGAGAGCCTGTAAGTTTGATTTCAAAGTTTGTGTCCACCATTATTGTGGAAACGACGTATAAAACCTACTTTCATGTGACAAATGTCCTCTGTCATTTATTACAGGGAATGGCTGGTGGAACTGGACCTTTGGGTCCTGCTGGTCCTCCTGGTCTTCCAGTGAGTGACTTTTTTATCTCAAGAATAACTAGCTTTCTTATTTTCCCTCTTTTCTCAAAGGAACTGTAATTATGAAATTAAAGTCTTGTGTTCTTTCCAGGGTCCTCAAGGTATCAAAGGAGCTAAAGGTGCCTCTGTGAGTAAACTGCATTTCCAGCATTCTTGTAACAGTTTATCAGCAGTTTTTCAGAAGAAATAAGCTTAGTGTTCAGTCTCAAATCCTTTCTCTGCCTGATTTTTAGGGAGGATCTGGTCCTAAGGGAGAGAAAGGTGTTCAAGGACCTCCTGGGCCTCCTGTAAGTAACTTCAAAATTCTTGGAAAACTTGTCAAGAAGTAGAATTTATAGTTTAAACGCTTTGTCTGCTCACTCATTATAGCTCACTGTTGATTATAAGTCAGGGGATTCAAATGTCCTCTTTTTTTTTCCCAGGGTCCACCAGGTGAGGTGATTCAGCCACTCCCCATCCAGAGGAGCCCCAAGTCCAAGCGCTCCATTGATGCCAGCCAGCTGCTGCCTGAGTTCGATCCTGACATGCCCGCCTCTGACACCGCCGGCACCGAGTTCCTGATGGGCACTGAAGGCATGGAGGAGATCTTTGGTTCTCTCAACTCACTCCGACAGGAGATCGAGACCATGCGTTTCCCTCTGGGCACCCAAGACAGCCCTGCTCGTACCTGCCAAGACCTGCACCTCAGCCAGCCAGACCTCAAGGATGGTACAGAACAGAACTCAAGCATTTATCTGCACATGGGTTATACCTAAGATTCTACTCAGGTTCTTGATGAGGATGGTGCTTAACAAGACTTTTTTATATATGCAGACACTCTAACAGCTTTACATTAAGAATCAGGATTTTTTTAAAAAAAAGATTAATCAGAATAAATATATTGACCCACCTTTCTTTATCTGCAGGAGAGTACTGGATTGACCCCAACCAGGGCTGCTCCAGGGACTCCTTCAAAGTCTTCTGTAATTTCACTAGCGGAGAGACGTGCCTGTACCCCAGCAAGGGCGTCAACACGGTCAGAACGTCAAAACACGTTTTCAGATTGCTCTGTTCTCTTCACTAGAACCGTATTCCATTTAAAGTAAAACAAAGAAGATATTGGTTTCCTTTGAGAAAAGTGTATTCCAGTTTTGTGTAATTATTGTTTTCTTTCACCGGTTGTACTTTATTCTTTCATGTAAAGACAAACCAAACACTTATTTCTGACTGTTCCACTTCCAGGTGAAGATGAGCTCCTGGGACAAAGAGACTCCAGGCTCATGGTACAGCCAGTTTGCCACTGGCAGTAAGGTCAGTCGTGCTCTCTGACACCGGGGCTAGTTGCAAATTCCCTTTTATGCGAATACCCATATTTTGCTTTTCTACATTTTCCTCTAAATTATTTTCTTGCCTTTCTGGTAAAACTCTGAATCCTCCTCCTCCTCCCAGTTCTCCTATGTGGACTCCACCGGCGAGCCTGTGGGTGTGGTCCAGCTGGGTTTCCTGCGTCTCCTGAGCGTCCAGGCCCGCCAGAACCTCACCTACCACTGCCACCGCTCCGTGGCCTGGGCTGACCAAAGCGCCAAGAACAACCACAAGAGGGCGCTGCACCTGCGAGGCGCCAACGATGAGGAGCTGAGCTACGAGACCAACCCCTACATCAAAGCCTTGATCGATGGCTGCTCTGTGAGTTCACACTCGTAGTCAGCGTAGCTGATGGACGATCCGCCTGACTGTGACAAACGTTTCTGTCGCTTTATGTCATTATCAGGCTGCGGTTATGAATGTTCCCCATTTTTCTCTTAATTTCCTAAAGTTTCTCACTCACTAACACTAACTGTTACTCTCTCTCTCTCTCTCTCTCCAGTATCGTAAAGGCTTTGACAGGACAGTCCTGGAGATCAACACACCACAGGTGGAGCATCTTCCACTGCTGGATATCAAGGTGTCAGACTTTGGAGAGAGCAACCAGCAGTTTGGCTTTGAAGTGGGACCTGTCTGTTTCCAGGGCTAAAAACATGCACACATGCACACACCCTGCAGAGAACATCACGTGCACACACATAAATGATAAACACACACGTCCAGTAATTTGTAAATTAACTTGTAAATGATATAAAACACACATACCAACACAAATAACACCCACACGTTCACACACGCAGATGCTGTTGTGACAAACACACTCGCACTCAACGTGCGTGCCCGGGGAAAGAACGATCCTCCCAGCAATAATGGACATCAAAAAATTAAAAAGGAGAAAATACAAAAAAAAGAGGAGAACATCAGCAGGGAGCACGACCGCGAGGAAGGAGGAAAGACAACCAGGAGAGTGTTCCTCGGAATTAAACAGTGTTTTCTTCACCTGCAGGAAAAGGGGGGGTGGCCTAAGATAGAGCGAGCTGGCAGCATGAGGCCGGGGCCCCCGTCTCCGATCCCCCTCTCACTCTCCTCTCCTCCCTGCTGACACACTATTTTCTTCCACTCATCTTTCCTGTTCTACCTCCTCCTTATCCTTCCAAGAAAAGGGTCACGCTTGGATAAAACATCACTTTCTTTAATCCCACGTTCACACTGCAAGCAACGCAATTAATGTCACGATTGGTCACATGATTGGCTGTTTAAAGTTAACTCTTTGTTACATCTTTGGCAAGTGTTTGGTTTTCTTTGCTTTGATCCTTTAGTTAAAAAGCTGGGAAGTTTTGAATCGACTTTTTAGCCATTTCTCACTAAACAGTAAATGTCAAAATCAGATTTAAGACAGAGCTTCTCATCAAAAGACGTCTTTAGTCATCTTTGCACAATAACTTTACTGGACATCTAATTGTGTGAGATATGAACATCCAGTGATTAATTATGTATAACCTACAGCATCAAAGGAATCAGAGAAATGACATCACCAGTCTCCATCCAGAATCCAAACACTGAATAAATCTTTTCACCTTAAGCTTCAAAGTATTACAAACGTTTCTTCTCTGTAGTTTTCTCATCAGTCACCTCAGTTTCACTTTCACCATCTAAAAAATGTGATTCACAGCAGAATCTGGTGATTAATGAATGATTCTGTCCTCAGCTCTAAAAGCAGGACCAACACCGCAGCGTTCACTCGTTAGTGCTGAACAATCTGTTGCATGCAGGGGAAAAGATGAATTAATGCCGAGATCAGCGAAGTTGAAGCCATTATTTTTTTATAAGATGTGCTAAACATGGTGCTCTTGTTCTTGCACGGTGCCTTTTAAAGAGTGAATCCTTCTTTACATCACTGATCAGGATATGGAGTGGCCACCACACACCACTGCAGTATTTGCTGAGTCACTTTCTTGGTACTTAAAAGCTGCCCTTGTTTTGTTTTTTTTCTTTGTTTTGTTTTGTTTTTTTCCTGCAGCAGTGAATAAAATGTATGCTTTACTGAATTAAACTGTGTGGCAAGGTGCTAATTAAACAAAAAGTCCTCCATTTCCTTTAACCTCTTTGCATTTTCACAAAGCTTATTTCTAGGGAAATGTGCATTACATTCCATTTGTACAGAAATAGTGATATTCTATTGTATTTATTTAAAACAAACAGGGTGCTCTGAGATTAGAATAAACAAGAAGCAAATATCTCAGTCAAATGTGGTGTATTTCAGATGTATTTAATTGCAGTAGCTCAACTGAAATGAGGAACTTACATTTTATAAACTTAGAGCCAGCTTGAGTTGTGATGCTTCTGTTCACGCCCTGTCCAAACCTTTTTTTTTTTTTTTTGTACAACCAAAGAATCTGCGGCCATGTCTTATTGTAACATCCCTCTTAGTGTTTTCATCAACTGTACTGTGCTGTTAAATTTTGCTTCCACTGTAATGATTAAATGGTGACTCTCCAGTTCTGTGTCATTTGCTGCCGTTTCACTCGGCGCCGCGTCGGCTTCTGGTCCCAGTTGTTCCTTTACATCCCAGCAGTTTTAACACAATCCTCTGTTCTCTTTTCTACCTGAGGACACAGCAGGTGGGAGACGGGCTGTGAGGGGGGGAGGGGGGGGTGTGATGGTGTGAAGAGTGATTCACAAACATCCTGGGTTATTTTGTACTAGGGTTCTAATTTTGTTTTTATTTTTTAAATATAGCAGGAAACCGGGGAGGAATGGCAAAAACCTGAAACCAATAAAAAAAAAAAAGAATTCTGTCCTTCATCGGAGAGAATGACCTCAACTATTTGTTTTTATTATGTTGAAGATGTTTCAACATACAAGTGGTGCTTAAAAGAAGAGAAAAAATATTTTATAATGTCTGTAATTAATTTTTAAAAATTCCTGTTTCTGTAATATATAATCTTTTTAAAAGAACAGTTGGACTCTTGTTTTGTTTTTTAATTCCCCTCTTCAATGTGGTAGCTGTCCTTACTGTAAATGACCACAAGGTGTCACTGTTCTCCAGCCCATCTAGTAAATTTATGGGAATAAAAAGCCTGTGTTTTTGATTTTTTTTTTTTTTTTTGTACCTTCATTTAATTTTATTGGTCACTTGCAGAAAAAAAAGACAAACCTAAGAGAGTTTAAGAACTGTTATTAATGTAAATGTGAAATGTTCCTTTGAAGAATCCTGTTCAGTTTTTATTAAAAATATATAGCCTATGCAAATCTTGAAAGTAATTTTAAGTCAGTTGAGTTTTATTAGCATTGTTTCCCAATTAACTGTAAATCATGTTATTGTTGCAGCACAAACAAGTTATTTTCTCAGTCCATAATTAACTTTTAACTTTTTAACATTTAAGCTTGCATGGACTGCTCCCTTTTTTTGTTTGCTTCTTTTGTTTTTTGTTGGTTTTTTTTAACCACTATCTCTACACTTCCTTTTGCTTTGACACGCTGACACTTTGCTCTGTTCCTCTGTTCCTCTGTGTTTCTCGTCACACTGTAGGAGCTGTTGAATGAAAAAAAAAGAGGCAGGAATGCATAAAAATTATGTAACTAATTAAGATTATGTAACTACTTATTCATCGCTCCCATTTAGGCGAGAGTCTGCTGGAGCCAGCAGGTGAGGGGAAACCCTAGACAAGTCACAAATCCATCGTCTTTAAAATATATATGTATACATACACACATATAAATATATTGTCTTGTTCTTTTAGACATCCATAACAGCAACTGTCTAACAGTTAAATCCATTGTACTTAAAAAAAATCCTGCATCTGTTCTGTAAGATCTGCCTTCATTGTGGAGAACATTGTTGCACCAGCTGCTCTTAAAACAGTAAAAGTCAACATCAGTCGATTACATAAATAATTTTTTTAATAAGAAAATCATGCAAAGTAATTACACTCACTTTGGGACATAAAGTGGTTTCACACAAATTTACAAAACTGTTCATCATGATCAAATAACATCTACGTGCAGATATCGTCAACATCTGCATCAGCTGCAGTAAAACTGGCCTCCTGCTGCTCTGCATCGATGCGGCGGACGGCTGCTTTAACCGATGAAGAGCCCACCTGACAAAGACAGGAGTTGAAATACTTTAAATAGATAAAACTGTTACTAAAGGTGTAGAAATCTCATGAAAGGTTAACTTTCTCACCTGTGACCTCGATGCTGGCTCCTGTGACGTATCGAGAGTCATCTGAAGCCAGAAAGGCACAAACGTCGGCGACCTCTGGAGGACAGACGGAGACGAACAGTCTCACTACAGAGTTTAACGTCACTGCAGAAGTGCCTTTAGTCCGACTGTGCGGCAGGTTCTTTCCTGAATAAAGTTCGACTTAATCAGAGACGACGAACACCTGGACTGACCTGCGGGATCGCCCATCCTCCCCAGAGGCACCAGCGACGTGATCTGGAAGCAGAAAAACGAGACGCGAGACGCTCGTCAGGATCGTCATCAGTTAAGTTCAAAAGAGGTTTTAATGGATGTTCGTTTCATCATAAATCCAAACCATCAAAACCCCAAATTCTCCAGAAATCAGATCTGAGGAATCAAACCAGAACTTCCGTTGTCACTATTTTTAATGTTAACGACTAGATTTTTACTGCCAGCATACAAGGAAAGAAAAAAAACTTAGATGTGGAAGTCTGGTTAATGAAAGTAGCTCTAACTACTAATCATCTATCAATAGTTACTGTACACAATATTGTATTTAATTCACCGTCAATAATTTTCATTTGTTCTCTGGTCGAAATAATCGTTCATGGTTTCATTCATTCACTGATGTGTGTGTGTGTGTGTGTGTGTGTGTGTGTGTGTGTGTGTGTGTGTGTGTTACCTTGTTAAGGACCTTCTCTGGTATCTTATCTGTCATTGGAGTCGATATGAAACCTGGCAACACACAGTTACACCGAATCCCAAACCTGGAGGTAGAGGAATCAATCAATCAATCAATCAATCAATCAATCAATCCTATCTTATCAGTTCCACGTGCACTGATTTATTCCTGACGTATCAGGATGCTCTCACCTGCTGAGTTCCTTGGCGGCCGTCCTGGTTAGACCCTCCACTCCAGCTTTGGAGGCGCAGTAATTCGCCTGTCCCAGATTTCCCACCTGTGGACATCAGTCATCCACACAGACACAAGGACACGGGACATTTTCCCTTTGAATTCTGGGAAGAAACTATGAACAAGTTCAGGCTTCAAAATACCTCTAAAAGTTAATAATTATCTCCACCAAGGAGGTTATGTTTTTGGTGGCGTTGGTTTATATTTTTGTTTGTTTGTTTGCAACATAACGATAAAGATAAAGATTTCAGGATATGTCCAAATTAGGACAGCGAACAAACACCACATTCTGGAGGTGATCCGGATCACTGTCTGGATCCAGGAAATTTTTTAAAGGATTCTTTATCATTGTGAGATATTCAGCATATGTGCATATATCTCCACAATAAATGCTCTGAATACTTGGCAAAAAAAATACAGGACATGGTCATGACATCATCAATAATGTGTAAAAGTCTGATCCAGATCCTGGAATATTCTGGATACTGAGATCTGGAACATGAAAAAAGTCAGGGGTGATCATCTTTTTCAACACTGTGAGGTAGAAAATGCAGATAAAGACGTGCAACTAACACCAAATTGTAGCTGAAAGTTTACTGAAACAGAAGTATGTTAACAGATCTGATGTATCTATAATATAATAGTTCTGGATCCAGAAGAAAACCAACATTACAGAAATGTTGATTTTCGCAAATAACTATTGAACTAATAATGATATCAATGCAATTCCAGTTGATAAGTGTTTGTCTACATGGTCAAGGAATCCAATATAATAAAACAAATGTAGGACTAATACTTTTGGGTGTAAGTCAGAATATGTGGAGGACCTGTGCTGCTTGGCGGAGGTCTGCGCTCTCTGAGTGCTTTTCTAGTAACTTCTGTTTTTCAGCACAGTACCGCTGGATTCAGTTAAATATAGAAAGGAAAAAAAGACATAAAGTCAGGTACCTCACCTTTCCCACGATGCTCCCCACAGTCACGATGGATCCTTTCGGGGCTCCACAGGCCACCAGAGCCTGAGCGACAGCCTGAGTGACCAAGAAGGAACCCTGAAAGACAAAATCAACACAATTACAAACTCAAACAGACGTATGCCTTGATCACTGCGGGTCTGGTTCATGAAACGTGAGCAGAATGGATTTGTGCGTAAACTGGGAACGGTGAAATGAAGTTCACACGTTTCAACAACGTTTCAAATGAGAGAAGGAATGAAACTAAATCTGCGTGCGACCAGGTGTGGAGCTGCTGTTTACCACCTTTCATGAGGAAAGTGTGCAAATAAATGCTACACGGCTTTCTGCGTCCTGCATAAGAGGTCCCTAGTTCACCTGAGCTCCAGCAGAACCAGCAGAGCCGCTACCTTCAAGTTCACCCGGATGACCCTGTCGAACTGCTCCTCCTCCATGTTGAGCAGGAAGTCGTCCTGAGTGATGCCTGCTGCGTTCACGCACACCGACGGAGGCTGGAAGTAGCGAGTCTGCAGAGGGAAGGACATGTTAAGGGGGGGGGCGGAGGAAAGACGTGTAGGATTCCAGCTGTGCTTCCGCACCTGTATGCTCGTCACCAGCTTCTTAACGCTCTCCTTTGACGACACGTCCACCGCAGCCGCCATGTGGACCTGCCCTCTGAGGTCACTTGCCAGACTCTCCAGCGTCTCATTAGTCGACTCCTCGCTGATGTCAGCGACCACCACTGAGGCGCCCTCGGAGGCCAGACGCTGACACACCGCCCGCCCGATCCCGCTGCCTCCACCTGGGAAGAGAGGGAGGCAGAATATGGATGCTTGTGGAGACTGATGGCCTCGGACATTTTTGATACGTAGAAAGCCAATAAAGGATAAAAGGAATTTGTTAAGAACTCCACCTATGAACAAGCATTATCTGGTTAAACTACATGATAATACACACTAAACAGCTTTGATGACTTCATCAACTTTATGATGTCATGGAGGGAACTCTCTTCAAACTGAATTTCTGAATATCAATAATAATGAACTGTATGGCATTATTTACATTAAATGTCCATCAATCAATAAAGATAAATAAATGTAAAAAACTCTGAAAATTATGATGCAAACAAATGGGCATTAATAGCTAAACTTGTTACGATTTACTGTGTCTTTTTTACTGTAAAAACTCCTTGAGAGTTTGGACTTGAATTGGAAAAATTACGAGCTGGAGGCAAGTTTACATTCACTGTGTATCTGGTGCAAACCTTTGGTGTTAAAAATGTAGCATTGGTATTTATTGACGAGGTGTAGTCATACTGATGCATAATGTATGACTACACCTTGTTAATAAACACTGATGGTACATTTTTAACAGTAAAGGTTTGCACCAGGCACACCTGATAATCATGGTGGTATTTGTCCCTGGCTATGTACATCTATTTAAAAAGTCTTAGATCCACAGTTTAAAAGTATGAGAAAGGGAATTCTCTAAATAAACCAAGTTTGTGCTCGAAATCTACCATTTATTGTACAATTAATTCCAATCAAAAAAGAAAGAAAGCAGGTCTTACATTTTGTGGAGACCATTAAAAGAAGTGAGTGTAAATTTAATACCCCTCATGGATTCACTTATTTTTGAGTTTGGCTGTTGTAAAACTGGGTTCGTGTTCTCCCCAGTTACACTGCTCTTAAACAGCTGGATGGTCCCAGTTTGTAGTTCAGTGCAGTTGCATCTCTTTTCCAGCAGGCTGCGCTGTTCGCACTATTATAGTGAAGTTAACCAAAATGAATGTTTTTCATTAAAATACTTAAATATAAGAACTAGATGAGATGTATAGATTGGAGTAGCTTTGATTGATACAGACGAAGCTAAAACAAAAGTAAAACGTTAATCACGTCACGTTTAATAAACAGAACTTAGTAACTTTACGACTCCAGAGTTTCACTTGTTTTACTGACTTAACGTGTGATTCGCGCTGGGGCTCTAATATAGTTAATACAGCGTTAAAAGCCCCCTGGATATAAACATCGCAACTGTGTCTCTTTAACTGTATTAAAATCTGCAAGGTTAAAGGCGAACTAACCAGTGACCAGCGTCAACCTTGACAGCAGCCTGTTCGCAGAGGCCGCCATGACGGGTTTCTGTTGGGGTGCAGTTTCACGTTTTGACCGCCAGGTGGCGAACTGGAACTCCGCCGCTCTTCTTTTCATCAGTTCATTCTGTACTTTACAGAAGAAGAACTTACGACTATTTATTTATTTATTTATTTAAGTTTTTGGGGGTTTTTTTTGGTTGTTGCTGTTTTTATGTAATTATACAATTGATGGATATTTTCAACAACCTTTGTCGACGGTAAACACAGATCGCCTTGATTTATATATTTCGAAAGCAGCCTCAATGTGCATCATTATGAGCTCTGTTTACTTTGAAGTGTGTACTTAACAGGCTGTATTTGATATTAAACTTGTTCGTATATTGATGGGGAGGAAATCACATAACACAATTTAATTATTAAATGAATAAAAAGAAAGGTAGGGGTGATCAATCACGTTGTATATATTTAAGGAAAGAACAGCTGTGCGTTGATTGTCCGAAAGATGGTGACAAAGACCAATGTTCTGTATTTTAATTATATTAAGCTTTTATTTTATTTGTTTCCATATAAACAATAATTTGGAAGTGATAGAATACGAAATTAGGCTTTGTTGGGAATGATCCTGTACAATAAATAGTCAAGTGTTTGTTTGATTTAAACTTGGTTTCGATATCTTGCTGGCAAGATTGTGCTGCTTCTTTGTCCTATTTGTTTAAACTGGTCAGAAGAAATGTGAGACTAAAGGTTATCTGGGAATATCTATGGTGAAATAGTGCACCAAACACACAAGAATTCAATGAAAGTACCAACTTATTCAGTGATGTCTCATGTATTCTTGATGAGTTCGTTTTGTTACTTCTAATTTACAAATTTGTTGTTGGACGTTTTAATTGCTACAATTTCAAATAAAAACAATAAAATGGGGGATTGGAAAGGTGTACTTTTTTTCCAAGTGATTTCCACAAAATCTCACCACATCTGCCAATGAAACATACTCAGTCAAAAGATGAACATGTCTCACTTTATTTATGTACAGATGTTCAGATGAAACAAGCACGGAGGCATTTAGATTTCTGACAAACCTCTGGAGTAAGAACAGCTGGGGGGAACAACCCAAATATGCGAATGAAAAGCACATTTAAAAGATTAAGATTGTAAAATATGTTCTCCACAATCCTGCGCTTTATCTGTGCGTATTTCAAAGACTTTGACTACATATCTTTGTACTTTTTATGCCATGAAACAAGACATTTTAAAGTCCTCCTAAATAAATTAAGTCGTAGATCTACAAACGCAAACCACAGCCGATAAAAACAAAACACACCTAAGCTTTTAACTTTTTTTAGTAGTCCCTCTAAAAACAAACAGTGCATGGTTATTACATTAAATCATCAGCTGAATGTCAAAATTCTATAAGCTACGACCACAATTCCACCTGCCACAAGAGGTTTAAGACAGTGGCCACGGAGAGAAGCATCTCTCCACCAGGTGATACGTCAATGTGAAGCTCACACATATGTAAACTTAAGCCTAAAGAAACAAAACAAAACAGAACTTTGAGCTGCCACATATGTCAAAGGCCTCCAATGTTGTTCAAGACTAAAGCAGTTTAGCTCCTGGACTCGACAACCAAACCTAGTTTGAAAGAAATCCTGAATGAAAGAACATGAAACAAAATCTCTTGTAACTCAGACATTATTTTTTTTATAAAGAAATCAAAAGAAAAGATGGTATTTGGGCACAGGCAACTGGACAAGACACGTCCTCATAATTTATTTGCAGATTGGTCACAAAGAATTAAAAAAAGAAAACAAAAGAGGTTTACAGAGAACATGTAATGGATGGAAAAAACAAAAGCATACTGCCAACATGAAAACAGAAATATCTATGTAGAAACAGTAACTATGACGTCTCTGTACAGCGGCCGAGCCTCTAACAAGGACACAAGGATGCAGTGGACATGTCTGTCAGCTCCTCTGTATTGCATGCATTCTGTTTTCTACTGAAACAAGGTGCTTCTGCGTGCAGAGCCATTTTCTGCGCCTGCATCAAAACTATGAGGAACTTTACAAGGACGCACTTGTGGTGCAAGAACTCACACTCACGCATGCAAACACACACGTGACACATTCATACAGGTACATTCATACACACCAACACGTTTCCCCTCTGCATCACTCCACAAAAAAACAAAAAAAACAAACAAAACCTAAACACACAACTCTGCCCACACCAGTCCAATCTTTCCCAGAATGAGGGAATAAATAAGGGCCATAAAATGCTTCTTTATAAAAGAAAAAATAGATATTTATATAACTGTACATCTCATCTATACAGCATAAAGACAGGAAGCATGGTAGGAAGGGAAAAATTCTCCAGAAATTAGACAAGATTCTGGCACTAGCACCCTTATCCCTCCAACATATGCGTCAATCTTTATTTGCATGAGATGGAGCTTCCCTCGCTCCGCCCAAGAACGGCAGTACAACGCAATCTGTCTTCTCCTCCGTCGCATCCATCCTCTGCTTTCTTCGGGACTGGATGAGCGAGCTGAGCGTAGAGAGGGCACCCCCCATCTCTCTCTTTCCTGCTGTGACGAGACGCGCTGGACCAGTTCTGCTGGTCGCGTCTGGTCAGTTCAGCTCCATCAGCAGTAGCTGTGCAACAGTTCAGTCCAGCTGGGGTGGAGGGGGGGGGGAGAAGGAACACCCAGGGACACATGACTCATAATGGAGAACAGTCCACGTCTCAGCCAGAGTCTGACTCGCTTGTGTCTGAGGAAGATGATGAAGAGGATGAGGAAGAGGTGTCCGAGGAGGAGCTGCTGGCGCTGAGACGTGAAGGCTGGGTGTGGATCTCTGATGCAGGTTTCTCAGCTGCACGGAAACAAATGCATGCTGTTAAATTTCATGCTATTTGAGATATCTACATTATCTGCCCAAATGTCACTGTTTCATGCATGGTGCAAGGGATAAGCATCTTTAAACTTATTTTCTAATATACCCACATTTTAAGTCACTAGCGTCATATTTTTCCTCCACTGCACTGTCCATTAAAAAGCGGCAGGAGGACTTACGTTTGCTCTTTGGAGGCTTCTTCCCAGAGTTCAGCTGACCGCTGACATCCATCAACCTTCTCTCCAGCTCCAGCTGCTTTTCCAGAGCCAACTCTTCCCGCGACTTTCCAGCACTGTTCTTTTTGTTTGCTACTAAGAAACAGAGGAACATACGTGATAAGCCGGCGCTGCTGGACAACAGAAGATCAGGAGCTAATGGTTGAACACTGTCAGGTGTACAGATTAGTTTAAGTGCGTGTATAAAAGGTAAGTAAATATAGCCTAATCATGGACATCTAATGTCAGGGTTTCACGAGATTCTTACCATATGGTTTTCGAGGTTTCTTCCTCAAACATGTCATGACGTATCTCTCCAGCTCCCTCAGCGTTGACGGCTTCAGTGTTTCGAAGTCTATCTCGATCTCCTCGGGGTTTGTGTCTCGCAGCGAGGGCTCCCGAGACTGGATGATATAAACGACGCGGCCCAGCTTCTCGCCGGGCAGCTTGTTGATGTCCAGGCTGAGTTGTCGCTTCTCGTCATACGACATAGGCGCCGTGTCCTCCTCTTCATCTGAGTCGAAATCACCCACTATGGGATCGTGCATCGGCTGGGCCATGTTAAACATCATGCCACTCTTTTTAGACCTGGTGGAGAACAGGAAGACTTAAAACAATGAACATTTACCAGACGATCAAGCATGCACATCCTCACTCTCAGTTCCTGGACTGTCCAGTAGGTGTCAGTACTCACTTGGTCTTATTGTTTTTCTTGCTCTGGGTCTTCTTGATCGGCATGGTGGGACAGCTTATAGCTCGGTTGCTTTTGGGTTTTGGAGTCTTGGATATCTTGGGGGTTTTAGGAGGTTTGATTGGCAGCAAGTCCTCTTCTATCCTCCGATGCTTCTCTTTTTCCACTTTTTTCTTCTTTTTCTTGTCTTTCTTCTCTTTCTTTTTCTTGGGTTTAACTATGGGACCCTGGGAGAGAGCAGTGAGCTGCTCGTGTACAGCTTTAAGCTGAGAGAAGAGAGAAATCAAAAAGATGATGCACCATTAGTACCTCAAAAAGCTTTTAAGAGAACAGCCTCCTACATATGTATGGGCATGTTTGTGTGTGTGGACTGCAGTACAAACCTGCTCCTGCAGCTCCGCCAGTCGGTTTGCCCTCTCCTCCTCAGAGTCAGAGCTTGGGCTGCTTTCGCTCTCTTCACTTTCACTGCTGAGCTCGCTCTCAGATGAAGACGAAGAGGAGGAGGAGGAGGAAGAGGAGCTTGGTGGTGCCGGGGGCTCATCTGGCATCTTAGCAAAGCAGAACTCAAAGACATCCTGAAAGAAAGAGTGTAACGTCTTAAATACAAGAGCACTCTGGACTGAGGAGAGGAGAATCTAGAAGCAGGATATTTGGACTAAGCATTCGTACATTTACTACTACAAACACCCACTCACTTAAGATAAATTACCTGAAGTTTTCTCGCCATGGAAACCACATCATGATCAGGGGGGTTGTACTTGTAGCAGTTGGAGAACATCAGTCTGACATCAGCAGAAAACTGCTGGGCGTCACAGTATTCTCTGCTGTCCATCTTCCGCTAAAACAAATGGCAGAAGAGATGACTTTAGATAAGCGTTGCATGTAATGTGTGGAAGCAACTCAGTGCAGCAGCCTTGAGAAACAAAACCAACACCGTCTTGTGGATTTTTGCTCAGGCTGATCTGTGTAGCTGCTAAAACAAGTACCTTGATGGTGCTGAGGTCCATGGGCTGCTTGATGATGTCATGGTAGTCATGGAGGCCGAGAGACAAGGCATCAACGGGCTTGTAAAACGGCCAGGCATACGCTGCGTGTTTCTTTGACAACAGCTCCTTCAGAACCCCGCTGCAGTAACGCAGCTGGGGGCTCAGCTTGCTCCGGCGCACCGGCGTGGGCAGAATGGAATCGGGCAAGTCTTTCTTCGGGGGTTTGATTGGTCGTCCGCTCACTCCTCTCCTGCTCCCCGCCGTTGCTTTGGTGCCCATCATCATGGCTCCACTGCCCAAGCCCATGCCCTGGCTGAGGGCTTGGTTCATTCCCAGACTGGAGCTGTGGTCCATCCCCAGGGAGGTGAGGGTGAGCGGGGAGTCGTGCCCACCTACCATCCCCAGGCCTATGCCGCTCACACCCATGGTGCTCACGATGGGCATGGCTACAGTGGTTGGAGTGGTTGTGTCAGCTTTCCGCTTCACACCTTTTTTCTGTATTTAGAAGATGAACAGAGTGTCGGTCACAGTCTGCCTCAACTGTGATCTTCAGTCAACTCTGTCAAACTTGCGAGTAGCAACAGTAGAGAAATTAAGCATTACCTTAGCAGTAGGCTGTGTGGGGGGCATGCCTGTAATGCCAGGGATGCTCTGTTCATTTGAAAGAGTTGGAGTAACACACTTGGTCAAAATTGTCTGTGGTGGGGTAGAGAGAACAGAGTCAGGCGTCTCTGGGGTTGGGGGCGAGTACGCCGACTGGGAGACGGCTGGAACTTGATGAGCCGTTGTAATTCCTCCTAAAACTGAGGGAGGGGGTAAAATTTGGTAAATAAACAGGTGCATTAAAAATAACTAACGTCTTACAAACAATTTTAACTAAATTGAGTGGCGTTTATTACATGTGATCATGATTTAAGCATTATTGTATATGCTAGCTCACCTGCATTATTTTTGCCCTTTTTAACAGACTTCACCGTTTTGCTCCGTGGAGGCGGGGGTGGGAGCTCCAGCTCATCCTGAGGCATCTGAGCTACTTTCTGCAGAAACGCCTTCTCCAGAGACTGAGCCATCAGCACTATGTCATCTGTTGGCTGGAAAAAAAAGCAAGAGATGCAAACAAAATAAATTTGTTTTCAGATTCAGATCTGTTTCTGTGAATCTAAGATTTAGTATCTACTGAAACCAAACATAACGGTTGGTGCAGCAGATGATCAAACATTTTTACGTACACGTACTAAAACTGACTTACCTTGTTATAAATGTAGCAATTAGTAAACATGGTGTTGAAGTCCTGCATGCACTCACTGGCACTGCGGTAGTAATTATTCTCTAATCTCTTCTTGATTGTGCCCATATCCATTGGATTTTTTATGATCTTATGATAGTCCTGGGAAGAAAGACAAGACATACTTTCAGAGAAAGATGTCTAAATATAAACTAAAACCTGTTAAACTGAGTTAACTTTTGCATCACCCTCTAATTTTGAACAGGGAAGCTCTTTGTTAAAAACAGTTAAATGACATTTGGCTTTAAGTGAAGTAATTCCTTTAAATAATTGTGGTCTGTTCTATAGACCTGCTGTTCCAAATGACAGTATTCTCGGGGTGCACACTTACAGGAAGGCTGAGCTTTACAGCATCTACAGGTTCATGGAAAGGCCAGGCAAAGTGGTGCCTCCACAAAGACTTGAGCACGACTTTCTGCAGGAACTGAAGTTGGTTGGTCATCCTTCCTTGTCTGCTGGGGTCTTTCACCGGAGGCTTTGGGGGTCCTGATGGGACAATCTGAGTGATGGGGGGGATCCCAGAACTTTCAAAGTCCTCATAGAGCAGTGAGGGTTTTCGAATGCGCTTTCCAGCTGTGCTCTGGTCCATTGTGACTCCCATAAAGCCAACGTCAACTCCAGAGAGAGAGCTGTGGAAAAATACAGTTGAGAACCAAATTAACTATTCTGGAGTCGCTGCAGGGATCAGCACCAGTACCTGGACAGTTTCATGTACCACCGTTTCTTACTTCAATATAAAGCCCAAAATTACTTCGAACTACTGATAGAACCAGCAGAATTAGAATCTCAAGTACGCACACCACCTTCAATATAAAGCTTTGTTGAACACACATTCCCATTTTTAAAAAGGTTTGGTTTTTTTTTTAATGTGTTTTTCTATATTACGTTTTTAAACTGTGCTTCACTAACTTGCCACGTAGTTTGTGTAATCCCAACAATCTTTCATCCCGACTACATGCTCACTCACAAACATAAGAAAACTCCTTTCACGTGACAGTCAGCCATACATTCTATACATTAGTCAGCAGTCAGCCCAACCCCGGAGCGTCGGAGCCAAATCAGCAGTTCCTGCCCCCGTGGAAGAACAGACATAACTACCGCTTCCCCCTTGCAACCACTAATGAAAACTCCACCCCCACTTCCCTTGGAAAAAAGAAAAAAAAACCTAAGCCATTGTGGGTGGAGTTTTAGCTCCAATGATACAGTTCTGCCTGAACTATCTCAGCTTTTCAGACGGGTGACCACCACAGAATTTATTCATGTGTTTATTTAAATACACAGCATCCTGCCACATTAGGACAACAAGGCATTGTGTTGTGGCCAAGTTGTGGTTGACAGACTTGAAACTTACTATGAACGTTGGCATGTTTTACAGTTCCTTTTTCCAACTAAGCCACTTCTCTTTATGAAGGCTCCATGTCCATAGGGGAGGAAAAAAAAAAAAAAAAAACTTTCATCTTGTAAATAGATGTTGACCTCACTTACCATTCTGCCTTCACCTAATATTTTAACACCTGAAAACCAGAACTGCAGACAGCCACGTGTAACTAACAAATGTAAACAAGAGTCCAAACAAGGAGGTCTTATGTGAAGTTTTACTTTTTGTCCTATAAATCATTTTTGACTGAATTCACATTGTGATAATGCCACAAACTGCCCAAGCCAACTACTCTGGAATTAACATTTACAATATGTTATGCACCTTGTTAATCGTAACACTAATGTAAGTGAATTCAAGTGTACTCTTTCGCCATCATCGTCCTTAAATGGCCAAGCTTAATCTCCACCAACTTTGTGATGCTGCACCTGCAAAAGAGCATTCCAGGAGGCTATGGAGAACATCTATTCAGTCACCTTGTGTCTTATACTACATTACCAATAATTCAAATGTTCCAATATTTTAAAAAATGAAGTATCTACATTGGTCTATCCTTGGGGTAAATTAGTTTTAAAAACAACCACTACTTACATAACGCAGTTTTAAAAAAAAAACATAAGGAAAGTGAACCACTTAAGTAAAAACAGCTGTTCTTTATTCAATACCAAACTCCTTAATATATCAAAACTTTAAAACTTATGTACAATTAAACAGGAGAAAAACTGAGTTGGATAATGGTAAAACAATCAGTACTGAATGATACAACATTTGGAAACAAATTTAGACAGTTAGTGTACTTTATTATTTTTTTTTAAAAAATGATCATTTACACAAAAGTAACAAGGCTATTAAAACAAAAAAAAATGTTAGCTGTGAAATTTAACAAATAGGGGGAATTAGAGGTAATATTCCAAAAACGTTTGTAGAAAGAAAAATCATTAAAAGAAAAAAAGTACAGAGATAAAAACCTATGTATAAACAAAAGAAACTTGATGGAAGGCGCGAGTTTGGATTGAGTGACACTGAACTCTGTAACCAGGCAACCGACTGAAGCACACAACAACCCCAGCTTCCTCTGGAGGCGTCACGTTTCGTTAATAAACTAAGTTAAACTCCGACCAGACTATGTTTAACTTGTCATAGTAATAATAAAATGTGTATTCATGGTACAAATGGCAGCTGCGTCCGCTATCGTGCTAACAACATGTAGCCATACCAGTGATCGCAACAACCTCTGACCACCACATGGCTACCATAACAAACCGGCAACAGCGCTGGTTGATGTGTTCCTCTGCGACAAGACTACACTGGCTCAACTCCTAACCGCCTACTGGGCTACCACAGTTCTATGAATTGCTGTGTGCTAATGGTGTCGCTTTCTTTCTTGACGTCCTGTAGACAGAAGCAACCTAATTGCTTCTTATGAGAAGCTCAATCTTAGTCAAACTGTGATCGATTAACCACCAAAACCGTAAAGGGCACGGCTCTGGCTGCCCAGGCTGAGGCTAGTAATGCTAACACGAAACTACTGAGCTCGCTGCGGGAGAGAGCAGCCAGCGGCAGAGGCTCTCCGAAGATGGCGCCGCTGTAGCGCCATAAACAGTCGTAGGCTGCTTAACCGACAGAGAAAAAAAAATCTCAAACATATGAATCGCGAGGGCATTTAACGACTCCAACTCTTTCCCGTGGTATATCGAATGTCCATCTCACCTCCAAGCGTATTACAGCATAAACTGGCTGTCAGTACCGATAAACAGGGAATAATAATATATTTTTAAAAAAAATATTCCCACTAATGGAAAGCCGAGATTCAATTTTACCGGTAGATACCTGTCAAGAGGCGGGTTGACAGCCATATCCATGAGGATGGATCCGGATTCTGTTTTTAGAAAGACTCAGAACCAGGATCCGTGTCCGGTCGTCAGTTTCCTCGCTCCCGCCACAGAAACACTCCCGCGCTCTACTTCGTTGAAATGGCGACCGAGAGACGACACCCGCGTTTTTATAGACCAACGATCCACCTCATTGGATGGCCTCCCTCAGTATGTCTCCACCCACTCGGTTCTGATTCACTGTTTAAGACGTCCATCAAAACCACCACGCCCGCTGGAAGTCGAAACTCTGGTAATGTCCGCCAAGGACAACCTACTCGCATATTTTTTCTGTCCGTCAAGGACACCGAAGAATGCTATTGGCCTATACGTTTCTGGATTACAGTTGCACTGTCTGTAACTGGCTCCGGTATAATACCCGTCACAGCGAGAGAGACTCTAAGGAGCCGCCTTCCTCTTTATCATATTATATTACGTCAACGTGTGCAAGTCGACGACTGGGATTGGTCAAAATGGCTGTAACGCGGGCTTCCACTCTAAATACCGAGAAGACGATTGGTTTTCACGCTCTATCACACACACCCCATGAAAAGAGCCGCTCCCTCGTGAGCTGTACTTACAGAATATCCGCATTTCTTTCTTCTAGAAGGCACCACGGCCGCCATCTTTGAGAAGTAGGACACAATTGTTTTCAGTCGAAAATTTCATTACAAGAAATATCAAAATATAAAGACAAACATTAAAAATCAAATGATCTGTATCCAACCAGCGACCACGTCAAAAAACGAAATGAAACAGTTCGCGTACGTTTTTCGAACTGCCAAGACAACAAGGCCTCCACAACCCACAAACAAAAGCAGTTAAAAACGGTCAACGTCTATTGTACTGTTCTCTATCGTACATCTCCGAACACGAGGCCAAATCACAGTTTAAGACATCTTTCATCAGTGTCAAAAACAAAATACCAAACTGGAAAAGCTACATCACGTAACCAGTCACTGAATGACACAGCAGTTTCCTTCTCTGATCTCTGACCACATTTAAGACAAGAAACCATTCTAAATTATTAA
Source organism: Arrhamphus sclerolepis (assembly GCA_037176975.1). Lineage (NCBI taxonomy): Eukaryota > Metazoa > Chordata > Actinopteri > Beloniformes > Hemiramphidae > Arrhamphus > Arrhamphus sclerolepis. Next base: position 6,695,640 of record JBAMYA010000003.1, read on the forward strand.
ATTACACCAATAAATGCAGAGTTTAGAGCCACCAACACAAAAAAGAAAAAACAAACCCTACTTCCTTAAAAATAAATACATACATCTTTTAGTTTTAAAACACTGTACTACATAGCAACCCAGAAATACTCTAAATATAAAACAGTCTTAAGAGGAAAAAAAAATGCTGTAAAAAAACTCAAAACTAATATCAACATTAAGAGTTACCTAATCACTTCACTTGCGCCCATCCCCCACACCAAGGTTATAAATTCCTACAATGTCACTCAAATGATGGAAATAAACCACCTAATTCACAAAATACTTGAAAAAGCGTTTTCTTTTATAAGTGAGTGCCATAAATAACCATTACTAAATCTAAATTATTTCGAAAGGAAATTAAATTACCCAAAACAAAAATACTATTAAAAAAAAAGTTAAACATAAAAGTCTTGAAATAAAATAGACACACGTTTCGACAAGTAAATCCTCAAGTAACGCGAAACTGTTGTTCCAATATTCTTCTTGTCTTCCACCTCGATACTTTTTAAGCACCACATTTCCCTCAAACATGTCCGCCTTCTTCCCCGGTCACAGAGCTGGATGGGGGAGGGGAGTCATGTGACTAGACCATCCCGAGCGCATTGTAATGAAACCTTGACACGTGGCATTTCTCACAAATAGCGGTGAAAAACATCCACGACTTGTTCGCCGTCTCGAAACAGCCCGTACATATCCATAATTTCGACGTACGTAAAGTTATTTAGGCGCATATTTGAGGAAAACATTGGTAAAATATCCGAACAAAGAAGGTTGAACTTGGCTCATTCCAATTGGTCAGGTTAGACCACGTGACAAGACGGGTTGTTTTGTTTTTTTCGTGTCGTATATTGTGCTGATTTCCATACTTCTTCGATAATCTTCCGTTTGTAATCGCTTTATTCCCTCTCAGGTCATGTATATTTGATTGTCTCGGAGGCGACAGGAATGTCTGTTTTTCTCCAGGTGACGACAGCAGTCAGAGTTTCTTGTGCCGCAATATGGACAATGCGCATGCGCCCATTCGATGAAGAGGAACCCTCACGGAGAAAACATTTTTTGCATGTAATAGTGTAAATGTAACAGCCTTTCTATGTTCCCTGAAAGGGAGGTGGGATTAATTTGAAATAAATGTGTTAAAGTTTAGTTTCAGATTAAAACGGGAAGAGAAGATTTCTCTGTTTTTAATTTCCTTTAAAAAGCACACACAACAATAACAAAACTGTTTTAAGAACTTAATATGAACTTAAATGTCATTGTTTATAAAATATTAAACAATGACATTATGACATAAAACAATGACATAAAACAAATAGCATAACAAGTGTTTTGCATTTAGTTGACTCAAACAAACACCTTATTGATAAACAGAGAAAAAAATAATGTTATTAAACATGAAAACAAGAAGACCTATAACAGTGATTCAGGTAAATGGAATTAGATTGTTTCACAATACTTTGATACATTCTTATCTTAACTTATGAGTTTTGATTTTATTTACATTAGTAATTGCAACATGAATTGTATGAAGTGTTTGGAGGTGGTCTCATCATGAATAGGACCTCAAATGCTCCCATTCATTAGCTTATTCTCTCCTAAATAGGGGCATTACTCAAATGATTGATTTGAAAATTATCACGTCTAGAATTCAGGTCATGTTTCTTTCTGTCTTCCTCTTTTTTTATTGCTAATTTACAAGAAAAAAATTAGAACAAACAAAGTGTTTCTGATGAACTCTGAATTAGTGTCATTTACAGTGTTGAAGTTACCACGCTTTAGTGCTAAAGGTCAGACTGGGGGGAGGTTTCTTCTAAAATGATATTATTCCTTCAGGTATCATTTCACTCTTTTACCCATTCTGCTCAGTGGAGCAGTTTTGTCTTCTGGTTGTTTATGGACTCTTACAGTGATCTGCAGAGAGAGATTGTAAACTTCATGATTTGCTTGCATAAATAGGCACATTTCTTTTTGCTATTTCTGATTTCTATCATAACTTATATGAATCAATCCATATGATATATATATATATATATATATATATATATATATATATGTGTGTGTGTGTGTGTGTGTGTGTGTGTGTGTGTGTG
>JBAMYA010000003.1:6697847-6711143 GCA_037176975.1 Arrhamphus sclerolepis
AAGGCCCCTGTGGAGGCTTGAACCAGGAACCTTCTTGCTGTGAGGCAACAGTGCTGACCACTAAGCCACCGTGCTGCACTATTTTAATCCATATCTAGAAAATCTATTTTGATAAGTCCTGGTTTAAAATGTGATTTAGACTAGAACTAGGGCTTAATCCCTGTACGGGAAACTGGGCCGACAAGTTCAATCTGATTTAATACTATATAATAAGGAGAAAAAAAAAGTTGTCTTTTTTTACAGTGTATGTAAACTTCTGGTTTCATCTGTATGTGTTTTGCCCTGACATAGTTGCATAAACATATTAAAATCTAACATCTCTTTAAATTAATTGTATATAATACTGATTGAAGGAGACTGCATTCAGTGCTGTAAGAGTAAAGGAGGAGGGATTGCATTGCTTCTTAACAAAAAGCTGCAAACCTAAAAATGAGAGGAGCATCTCTGCACCCAAATATTGAACTGTAAGGTTGTGAGTTTCATTCCATGTCGTCTACCAAATGACTTCATCTATGTTACCTGCTTACAGAGGATGTGATGTTATCATCTCATCTGCTGGTGAGCTAAAGATACAACCAAGTTCAGTCATGTTGATCTCTGAAGAATTGAACCAAATCTTTCTGTTACACATTCCAGTTTTCGACTAGATTCTTAACTTTTTTATTCAATAAAATTTAATTTAATGTTTTTTATACACAATCTCAATTCCAAAAAAAACCCTTGTAATTCTGTATAAAATACTCATAAAAACAGAATGCAGTGATTTAAAAATATCATAAACCCAGGTGCCCATGTCCCAAATGAATTGGAACATGGGTAACACGGGAAAAGTAAGAGAGTCGGAGAACGATTTTTCACCTAATTGGATTAATTTCCAACTAGCCAGTAAATAATGTTTACAAAACAACACTTCTGTCAGAAGTAAAGCTGGACAAAGGTTCACAAATCTTTGAAAAGCGGTATCCACAAACTGTGGATGAATTTCTGGATATATATTTTTATTTAAAACAAATTTGATTGTGTATTAGAAATGACTGTGTGGGCTCATGAGCACTTCCTGAAATCATCGTCAAAGAATGAAACTGGCCATATCAACAATGACTGCAGGTTCAAGCTCTATCATGCAAAGAAGAAGCCATAAGTGAACGTAAATACCATCAACTCAGTGCCATAGCTCATTTCAAATGGAATGATGGCAGACAAATCCATTGATCCACGCCTTAAGTAAAACTTAGTCTTTTAAATCTTATAACTCTGGGTTACTGGGATCTGCTAGAGTCTGTCACATCTCTATAGGATAAAAAGCAAGGGTGGCAGATGAATCAAAATTTGAAAATAAATTTGGGGACCACAGAGGCCATATGTTTCTGACTAATGAGTATAGGTAGAATTTGCCTTGTTACCAGTGCTCAGTTGGTAACAATGTCATTGTTAGTTGCATTAGTCCCTATAGCATAGCGGTAGTATGCTATAGGGACCAAGACAATGCTAAACTGCTGACATTACAAAAAACATGACTGTATAGTAGGATGGAAATGTTTCTTATGAGAATTAACAATGTGTTCATTGCAAATAAAATCAATGTGATTTAAAAACTAACATGTTCTGGTTTTATATAAAAGTTTACTGTCAAAACTTTTTTTAGAATTTGCAGTTCGTTTGTTAATTTTTATCAGTAATTTAAAATTGAACTCATAATGAAGTCTGACTAAATTAAACTCAGACAAGCTATCTGCAAAGAGAGTACATGTTTAGGATGACAAAAATGAGAAAAGGTAGCGTATCCTTCACTCGGTCATCAGGACATCCTCACCCTCCAATTGAAGCTCTGGAATCTGATCCAATCACGACCCCTCCATCAAAGATGGCAGCCAGGATGGTGGTCTGGGGAGCAGAGGGCGATTCATGTCATGTTTTTGTCATGGATCAAGTTGCATTACAATACACTTATTTTTTACGATTTCCATTTCGTTCATGACTTCATCACTGAGTAGGGCTGTGAATTATGGGAAATTGAGTTCTGGCGAGAGATGGCGTTCTAAAACGATATAAGCTGAAATTGAAAGGGTACCCATAGATTTTCTTCCATAGATTGATTCCATGTAAACTATGCAGAGCTTACATATTAACGTTTCCCCTTTATTTTCACACGTGGAGTAAGCCGCTTACTTATTTCTGGTAACAATTCTATCATCACCTGTTCGGGCAGAGTAATGGCCTTTCAATGATTTTATGCTTTGAAAGTTTTGTGCTGCATCGCCAAGAAAATATACCTGGTCGTAAGTGAACTTGTTCGTATTAACTCACCCCTGTGCTGACTCCTTTGACTTGTGAGCCTGGGTAGTGTTTCTCCATTTTCTCTCCAAAATCGAAAGAGAAAAGCGAGCTGTGACGCTCCAAACAGCGACCTCCGGCGCTCCGAGACGCGCAGAGACGCACACCCAGGATGGCACTATCAAATGTCCGCGAATCTCCGGCAGCTGGGTTTAATTTTGAAAACACTGCAAGGTAAGGAGTTTATTAATAAAAAACTCCGTTGATTAAACGACCGAATCAGTCAAAAATGAAATGAAATCAAACTGACGGTTAAAATGAGGATTTCAACTGGTTCAAAAGCGAAAGTAACTTTTTTTAATATGCGTGTTTGTCGGTTTAATCAATCCGAAGTTGTGTGCATAGTTGTTATAATCCCGGCATGTTGTGATCAGTTCTTATCACTGTCCCCCATCCTGCTGACCCCTCCCCACTGTCTCTCCATCTCCCTCTGAAGAAATGCTGCGTTAGAGGGTCTCTTTGACGGAGGACACACACCAAAGCCTCTGAAAACAGGCACCACCATAGCAGGAGTCGTGTTCAAGGTGAGCATTAGTGTGGCCAAAGTACCCCGATGAACATATTTAAAAAACAAAACAAAAAAAAAACAGAAGTATTGTGGATGTAACTACAACATCCTACCTTTTTCGGTGATGATGCTGGAAATTATTGAATCCCGAATACAATAATAATCCATGAAGTATATTGCATTTCCTGCTTTGGTTCCAGTCTAGCTTGCAACTCCTAGTGCCTACACATGCATTGCTTAAGTGCACGGGATTAATGTGGGCATGAAACATATGTGACAAATATTTCATCTGATGCACTAATCGTTATAAACTACTTTGTAATTTCTAAAGTTAAGTGGCTACACGCTGCAAAGGTAGCATGTATGTGTTCAGTAACAGATCAGTCATTCATGAAGCTTCATACTTTTACATGTTGACTTACACATGTCCAGCACAACTCCAGCAAATAAAGTGGGAATGTAATTACTGACCAGCAGAACATCAAAAATCAGCTGTATGGGAATGATGGTTTTACTCTGTGGAACTGTTGTTGTAATGCTTTTAAGGTACACTAAAGTAAGTCAGAAACAGAGGTACTCTTATCCTGACTTGTATGTGTTGTTTTAGGATGGGGTGGTGCTAGGGGCCGACACAAGAGCCACGTCCAGTGAGGTAGTGGCCGACAAGATGTGTGCCAAGATCCATTATATCGCTCCAAATATATAGTAAGTTTCATATGTTTCAGACTGAAAACACAGAGGAGAAATATAGAATATATTTTTCCATTAGTGGGTCTAGTAGTCTACTAGTGGGTCCATGATGGATGATGAATTTTCACCTAAACTATAGTTTAAGTAATTCCATGTACAGTGCAACCTGTAATGAGTTGCAGTTTTGTTTAATTTTATTAAGGTGATGTGAACAGTTAAAAGAGAAATGCAGCGTATTAAGCTGCTTCTGCATAGTGAGTTACCAGAGTCACTGTTGGAGTAGAGATAAGTCAGTCTGTCTTGACTGTTGTGATTGTTAAAATAAAGCAAAAAAAAAGGGGGGGAGGGGGGGGGGGGCACTCTGAAATTAACAGTTGTCTTTTTCTTCTTTATTTTATGAAGCATTTTAATATCTTTTCTTTGTTTTCCATCATCTGTTTTCTCATAATTGTTCATTCCTCCCTGTGTCTGCAGTTGCTGTGGAGCAGGAACAGCGGCTGACACAGAGAAAACCACCGACCTTCTTTCGTCCAACCTCACCATCTTCTCCCTGAACAGCGGCAGGAACCCTCGCGTTGTCATGGCTGTCAACATACTGCAGGATATGCTGTACAGGTCAGTGTTGTGCATGCATGCCCACGTGTCTAGATGTGAATGTGTTTAACACCAAGGTAAATGCTATTTCTTCATTTAAAGAAATGTAGTGAAAATCTGATATGCATTCAGGTACCATGGTCAAATTGGTGCCAGTCTCATCCTTGGAGGAGTGGACTGTACTGGGAATCACCTGTACACAGTGGGGCCATATGGGAGTGTAGATACAGTTCCATACCTTGCTATGGGTAGGTTCCATATCAAATTTTATTACAACTTGTCTTCTCCTGAAGTCTTTGTTGATACCTCTGTGATGCTTTTTTTTTATTGCCAGTTAGATGACTTTTAGAAAACATTATTACTCTACATGTAAAATGTCATTATTAATGTGCTGCAGGTATACATACATCTATAATCAGACAACATTCAGTCCAGCCTGTGTTCTATATCACTTTCATTTGTGCTTATGCAGGATCTGGTGATCTGGCAGCTCTGGGGATTTTAGAGGACGGCTTCAAACACGACCTTGAGGTAAAACACTTTAACAATGCTTCTGAGGTAATAAAATGACAATTGATAGTTCATTTTACATCTGTCACAAAACTGGTGCTTCCTGCAGTTTGATGGGACATCATATGTATGTACTCACTCATTTAGATGATAAAAGTGTTGAATGCCTCTGTCCTGTCGTTTATGTTCTGCATGTCTTATTGTTTTTGTTTATTTGTATTTTTTTGTCTCAGCTTGAGAAGGCAAAGGAGCTGGTGCGAGCTGCCATCCATGCAGGCATCATGAGCGACCTCGGCTCAGGCAACAACATCGACATCTGTGTCATCACCAGGCAAGGAGTGGACTACATCAGACCCTACCAGGAGTCACAGTACAAAGACAACAGGTATGCATGTGCAGGTCTGTTTGAGTGGTTCCTCAGACAGATTTTTAAAAGAAGCTGATCAAGTTTTTGTTTTAAAGACAAATTCATTGACTGAGGACTGACCCTGCCAGGCCTTCGTCAGCAGTGTCATACATGTTATATTAGCAACATGTCACAAGTGGCCAGTGATATGCCACTCTTGATTCAGAGGCATGTGGAGATTCAGTGGGATCACTTAATGCTCTCAGATTGTATGTAGTTTGTATTTTAATGATGTACTCTAAAGCACAACAATAGCAGCCTGAAGTTTTTCACCACTGGCTTTAGATCAGACTGTCATGTCTGTACTGCATAATTCCTGCTGTAATTTACATTAAAGGGGAACTATTTTGTTTAAGTGATTTACTATTTTACATACAGTTATATCAGTTTTAGGAGTTTCTTTACACGCATATCAGTATCTTGTAAACAACACAAAAGAGTGCATTATTCTGTGGTTAATTATTTAAAAGATATTTTCTTTGACTACATTGTCCTTAAAGAAGTTTATTCTTAAAAGTTTCTTTCTTTATTTCTTTTTTTTCTTTCAGGAAAATGAGATACAAGTATCGTCCAGGCACAACGCCAGTGCTGACAGAGAAAGTCGTCCCCTTAAAGCTGGAGGTCGTACAGGAGACCGTACAGAAGATGGATCTAGTGTGAACGCCCAATGAATGCTCACATGACAACATAGACATGCTAGTAATATTACAGGATTTTAACATGGTTGTGAAACATCTTAAAACACTGGCACTACGCTTCCTGTTTCCTACACAGCAATGATGCAGGATTTACAATATGTAATAATGATTATGAACTCTGATTAAAAACATCTTTTAAAATGTTGCCTTCTTTTCTCAATAGTGCTTTAACTTACCCTTTCTAGTGGTAATTCTAAGCAGCACCTACATACATTCAGTGTTAAATACAACTTCATATGCAAACAGGATATTATTATTAGCTTTTAAAGCTATGAACAGGCTGGCACCATCTTATTTGATCAAGCTGCCTCATCCTCATGCTCCAGCAGGGCATTAAAATCATACAATGAATGATTGTTCAATGATGATTTTAGAGGTGCTCAAAACAAGGTTTAAAGCAAGGGGTGACTGAGCTTTTGGAGTTGGAACAGCCTATATAAGATCCGCTCCCACTTAAGGACTTTTTTTCAATTCAACTCAATTTTATTTATATGGCATACAACACAATTTGCCTCAAGACGCTTTACAGAAACACAATGCATGAACCCCGGGCACATATCAAGCTGAACTTTTGAAATTATTATTAAGATGTATCATCAGTTTCACACTAATTACGTTATCTGCCGGTTTTTTTTCCTGCGGGACCTGTAAACCTGGTGGCTTGATTTCTGCTCAGAGACTGATGATGAAATCTATATAACGCTTTTCTATTGGCTCGGGAGACTCTGTACATTTTTATTATTAAAGCGCACATTTAATCAGTATTTCTTTTTATTTTGACGTTTTCATTAAAAAGTTTCAGAATTGTGCAAGTCGTAGCTCCTTTTCGCTTTGGTGCTACAGACAAATTTTACTTTGTAAGATCTGATGAAGTGTATTGAAACAGTTTCCAAAACCCTTTCACTTTCGGATTCTTTGTCACGTATGAGGAAATAATCCTCGCCGTTGTTAATCGCCTTTGTCGTTTTGGAAATCTTCAAGTTTGCTTGATATAATCGGACAATTGTCTTTTGGTAAAATAGATAATGGCGCTTGTTGAAGTTTGTGGTTTTAAACCTTGTTCTGAACAAATAGGTCAGATTTTTACAGCAAAACAGACGTGTCTCATCGACCGACCCAATCACTACAGCTTTGGGACCAAAATACAAGAATTTGCTGTCCCGCTGGGTGAGGAGGTAAGTACAAATATCGTTGTAATTTGGCAAGAAAATAAGGCAGTGTGTATTAACTTGTAAACCTGCCGCAGCGGGAACCAGACGCGGCGTGGTTGCGGTCATTTTACGCGTCTGTTAGTTTGTGAAGCTTTGGCACATAAAACATTATCATTGCGGCTATAAAGATGATGTATCATATAACCTAAACTGCATGTTACTCTAGTTTTCTCTTCCACAAACTATGCATGTACAGTCAGATTACGCTTCATGCATCCCAGCATGATTCTTTCTGGTTTCATTTCAGCCTTCAGGGTTCCTCAGGTCCTGCAGCCGTGACGGAGGTGTCAGGATCGACCTGGAGCACGGTACCACCACCCTGGCCTTCAAGTTCAGGCATGGAGTTATTGTGGCTGTGGACTCCAGAGCATCAGCTGGACGTTACCTAGGTAAACATGACTTAGTAGTAGTAGTAGTTTTCAGTTGGAAATAGTAGAACTAAAAAAAAAAGTTGAAAATGAAGGAAAAATATCAGTTTTTCAGCCTGTGATTTGCTGTAAACACATGGAAAACTGTGGTCCAGTCAATAGTTATCTGACCTTCATTTACAGAATACAGTACTGCAAATGTTTAACAAATCAGGTCATCAAAAAGGTGTCGAAGAGACCTGTGAAGCTTTTAAATCCTAGTGTTGACTTATAGTGTTGACTAGTTGTAATCTGTAGTCTTGGATATAAGATGGCCTCCTTTATTAAATGTGTCTTGCTCCTGCAGCATCCAACAATGTCAACAAGGTGATAGAGATCAACCCATACCTGCTGGGCACCATGTCGGGCAGCGCTGCAGACTGTCAGTACTGGGAGAGACTCCTGGCCAAAGAATGCAGGTCTGGTCCTGCACTATTACACTCTTGAAATGATATTTTTAGTCTCTACCCCTAGCAGACACATTCTGAAATGACCACATCCTTTTTAAACTGCAATCTTATTGGACAATCGATCATGTCTGTTAAATACAAGTGGATCGCAGGATCAATCCGCTGCCCAATCATTTGCCAAAGTGTCCCTGGGCAGGAAAAAGAATCCGTCATTGCCCCCACTGTCTCAGCCACTTTTAATGTCAGTAGCAGGTCTGGATAAACTTGGAGGGGTATGTAGTAATTCCTACAAAGAGGAAAATGTTGGGGAAAAATGTGCTGAAAATATGCACCCAAAATATATAAAATATTGTGTTTTAACTTCACATCTATAAACTATTGAAAAATAAATTCTCATGTAAGGTCATATTTCTCAGAGGTGATGCTGAAGTGCAACAATGACACTGATATTGGCTAGATTTGTTTGTAGTGTATTGTTGTCATTTTGAATGCTAAAGAGTTTTCAGTTTGGGGTGGGAAGGTGTCCAGACTTCAGATAATAAATGTCTTAATGTCACAGGTGCTTTGCTTATGATACGACTGATTTGATGATGTGACTTTTATTCTGATTTCCTGCAGGCTATACAGGCTGAGGAACAATCACAGGATCTCTGTGGCTGCTGCCTCTAAGCTGTTATGTAACATGATGCTGGGTTACAGAGGAATGGGCCTCTCTGTGGGCAGCATGATCTGTGGATGGGACAAAGAGGTAGGTGTGGAGGTTTTGTCAGTTTTTGTATATAAGTGTAATGTTCAAGTTTAGCAGCCAAGACAATGGAACGTTTATTTAAAAAAAAAAAAAAAGGTTTATTAAAGGAACAAAATCACTTGGAGATGAAGTGGTCCTGTTTAGATCTAGTAGCACTGATGGGTCAGGTATGGGGGATTCACTGGGTCCTTGTATCCAGTTCCTGCAGGGTTGGGTGAGCTTAGACTGAATGGCCTTAAGGTCCAAAGACAGTCCAGGGTCAGATACAGTTCAGCAACAGGAGGTCCACAAATTAATCTCACACACTAGTAAGGACTAGGCAAAAGCAGTGGTCAGAGACAGGCAGGGTCAAAAACAGATGGGGACTCAAAACCATGAAACAGGGCTTGAAGGCTGGGACAAAGGCCTCAGACAATCTCAGAGTGAGTAGGTGAAGAGCAGGAGCTTAAGTACGGAGCAGGTGAGGACAATGAGAGATCATCAGGCAAGGGAGGGAGAATGAGCAGCACAATCAGGAAGGAACCAAAATCATGACAATAAGAGTGTTGGTTTTACTATCCACCTTAATTAGAACTTTAAATATCACTGTGTTTCTGTTTAACTTTTACTGAATTAATCAAATTCATTTTATAGCACATTTAAAAACAACCAGTGTTGACCAAAGTGCTTTTCATGCAAACAACATTAAAATGTATGCACATACAATATAATATTGTACAATACTTGTAAATGTCTCATTGGTGCAGGTTGTAATTAGTCTTCTATAGAAACCGTTCTGGTTAATAGCTGCATTAATAATTGTCTGCTTGTGTTTTGACCTGTGTTTGAAAAACGCTTTATTATCCATTAGTCATATTTTTCAGGCGACTTGTTTTCATTTAAGATGCTCTTAATAATGGTACAAACAATGTAAAAATAGTTATACATCAGGGAAGATGAGGCAAAAGACAGTGAAAGATTTCTGAGGACACCCAGAACCTAGGGGAGTACCAGAAGATGACAAATTGGTGTACAGGTATTATATTCAACCACTAAAAAGTAATCTAAAAAAATTCATTATCGAATAACTTTTCAGAGTCAGGTGCATGATATTAACATGCAACTGCAGCTAAGATAATTACAGCCCTGGTTGGAAGAATTTTTCTAATCTAAGGTTCAATGTTAGCATGAAGCATATGGTGATTCAAGGTGCATCAGAAACTGTTGGTCTATGAAACAGGGGGACCAGTAACACAAGATTTACCATTTACATCCCTGTGTTCTGCAGGGTCCTGGTCTGTACTATGTGGATGAAAATGGGACGCGTCTGTCAGGTCGTATGTTTTCTACCGGCTGTGGAAACGGCTACGCCTACGGAGTGGTGGACAGCGGCTACAGGGAGGACATGTCAGTAGAGGAGGCGTATGAGCTCGGCCGTCGGGGCATCGTTCACGCTACACACAGGGACGCCTACTCTGGCGGAGTGGTCAACAGTAAGTATACCAGGAGAAAACTTTTATACATAGTTTTAGCTTTACATACAGCACTTATAACCAAATTTTGTTACTAAACACCACTGCTGTTCCTGGTCAAATAGGGAAATATATGATATTTAAAATATTTTGTTTGTTATTTATTACTAAATATTGAATTCTGCACCACATCTGGTAAGAAAAAGCTCCTCAACACGAGGGGAGACACTGAGCTTGTCATCAGTTGCCAGGCAGAATTTAGTTCAACAGGTTTGGTCTGTTTTTGTTTTGTTTTGCTTTGTTTTTATTTTTGCACTTGAGAACAAAAACACAGAAACTGGATGTTTGAGGTGAGGAGTGCTTTTATGAGTCTTAAAAAAATAAAAATGATAAATAAATATGTCAATGACAGGATTTAATATTAATAAAATGTCCAACAAAAGCAGGAAACAGTGACAAAGAAATTTTAATAATTAAATTACAAAGGTTTTAAATATGGATTGTAGATTTAGGTTATCAGATTTTATTTAATTTATGTAACCAAAGGGAACAATCTGGTACTTATGAAATTACAGATTCACTTTTATATGTGTTGTGTGTTCTGATTTTATATGAGGCCTATATGGCCTATATTCCAATGTAAAAATGGACTTTTATTTTGAAAATACATTTGCTTTCCCTTGAAGAGCTCAAGTTAATGAATAAATGTTTTAAAAAAAACACAGAAGTGTGTGTGGGAGGTGGGGTGGGGGGAGACATGGACAAGATTATGTTGCTTAAAGTCTCTGAATGTCTGCTTTGAATTATTTTTAATTAGAGCCCTACCTCAGATTATCTGTCACTTCTGGTGGCTTTGTTTTGCATTTGCTCATTTCTGTTTCCTTATTCATTAGTGTTATGTAGACCAGAGTGTTAAGTTCTTGAAACAGTGGTCTCAACCTTAAAATGAAGACAAAATTGATAAATCTTGGGTTTATTACAGACACCTCCAACTAACAGTCTTAAATAAAAAAAGATGTCAGGATTGAGCCTTGTAGAGCCCTGAAACGTATAAAGAACAGATCTGAAATATTTTGAAAGAAAAGTAGATTGATGTTTTTCACCTCTAAATGTTTCAAGGCTGCTGGACTGATTTTCCTGATGTTTAATTAAACATGCATGTTCATTTTATTTTTTTCCCCTTTTGTTTTTCAGTGTACCACATGCAGGAGGACGGATGGATAAAAGTGTGTCAGGAAGACGTTTCAGAGTTGGTCCACCGTTACAAAGAGGGGATGTTCTGAGTTTGACTCCTGAACACTCAGATCAAAGCTCCAGCGTTCAACTTAAATGATGATGGTTGATTGTTCTTAATTGAATTTTAACAATGAAATACGTGGAAACTACAGTTCAGCTAAAGTCTATAGAATAACTTTGTAACACCACAAATAAAGACTGTTGTTAGACTGGATACTTGCCCTGTAATCTTTAACGTGAACTGGTAACACAAGATCAGATATGACTGATTTGATCCTACAGTGAGGAAAACAGCAGAGCAGGAAAAAATATACAAATGACCTACTGAGAGGTAGTATGCCATAAAAAACTACGAATGTGGCCTTTAAATGTCTTTAAAAATTTTAAAACAGTAAATACAACAGAAAAAGATTAGCAGCTTTTATACATCAGTTCTTGTTCAGTTAATTAGTATAATGAATGTAATCACATTTTCAGTGTACAGTAAATGACAAAAAATATGTTTTACTGTATAATAATAAAAAAAAACAAAAAAACTTGATGAAATCAAGACAGCAGTTGGGTGGATATTTATCCTACCTGAGCAGCACCACACCTACACAGCAGCTTGTCTGGTTTTAGTGACGGGCTGCAGCCATTTATCTCACATCTTTCCTCCATATGACACCTTCTCATTCAAAGTCTAAAAGAGTCTAAAAATTTGGCATTTTCCCCAAATCTGTGAACTACAATAAAAATTAAGATAACTTTGTCATTGCACAGACATGGTAGTACTGCAGCTCATCAGTGCAAGAGAATAAAAAGAATAAAAAAAAACATTCATGCAATTAAAAAACTGAGTGACATAAATAAACTCTTTCAGCCTATATAGATATGAGTAATGTAAAAAAAAACTAGCGTAAAATAAAACTACAGCAAAAAAGCAACAGAAATAATACTTGAGTACATACATACATCATATAAAGAACCATATATTTAAATCTACAATTTCGATAAAACAGATTTGTGTATATGTAATGTACAGTGCAGGTGATTGTTTGGTAGATACTTATGACGATCGTGAATTTAATTGTTCTTAAACAGATTAATTCTGGTAAGAGCTCGACTCCAGGGAAGACCTTGTCATTAGTTGTCAGGCAGAATACAGTTCAACAGGTTTTGTTTTGTTTTCTCAACTGGAAAATGAAAGTACTGAAAATGGTTGTGTGGACTTGAGCTTTGAGTCTTAAAAAATGAATTTATTAAAAATAAACATAAGCGAACCTCCTTATGATACTTTCACTGCAAAGGTGGAGCTGTTGTGTCCTAGACTGAAGTCAATTATCATTTAAAAAACATCTTCAACTCAGTTTCATTCATTTCATCTGTGATAATAAATAATCAGGCTGCATTTATTAAGTTATAACTTCACGCGTGTATGCGTGTTCTCTTGATGTGAAATTATGAAAAGACAAATTTATTTTAGTGGAGACTTTATTCAAACTTTATTTAAAACCAAAACAAAGTTACATGAAAACAGCAGAACAACTTAACTGATTAATCTAATTAGCCAGAAAAAAAGAGATGAGATTTTAACCTTAAATGTTTCACTTCTAAATGTCTCCACAAGAAGAAACACACAAGACTTAAAAGATGGAAAAATCTTAAGAAAATCAGGCAAAAATTAACAATCAACACATGTTAAATGATGTACTTCAAAATCAGATAAAAACCCTTAAAAAGTTACTTAAATTAAACAAAAGTTTAATCATCATCCCCCCAGGTCGAATTAAAATCAAAACGTTTACCTTTGACAGAAAAGAAATATACAACGTATATACAAGCTGAGTCAAACTGATATTTCATGTGTAGATGGGTAATAAATCTGATTTGTATTTGAAAATTAAACAATTGATTTTATAGATGTAGCACTAACCAGAATACAACGTGTTCTCTTCAGTGATGACAAAGTTAGTCACCAAAAGGATGCTATAACTATTTCCTGACGTCAGACCTTATCAATGTATAAATGAGACACAAGGAATGAATGAATGTGGATGTTTGTCTATGTGTGTATTTCTAACTATATTATCAATAAAAATGATGATTTACTG
>JBAMYA010000003.1:6711243-6743390 GCA_037176975.1 Arrhamphus sclerolepis
TATTTTATTTTATTTTATTTTATTTTATTTTATTTTATTTTATTTTATTTTATTTTATTTTATTTTATTTTATTTCTATTTTATTTTATTTTATTTTAAATACAATGTTCTGTCCTGTGGGTGTCGGTAACGGGACCTGTAAGATGGTTGTTAACCGTCAACGAGGCCCAAAGAAGAAAATCGAACTCACGTAAGTGAGTAAGCAAGTTGGCCAATGGCCGACGAGATTACTTCATGCTAGTTGATGTATCAACCAATCAGAGGTGGCGATGGTAATCGGAGTTTAGCGGGTACATTTTCGGTATACACAGCAGAGTTTATTATCTTTGTTTGGATAAACAGAAAGCGAATGGCAATAAAAGAGAGGTTTTTTTCTACATAGTCTCACACTCGTGTAGTTAGCTGGCAATGTAACAGAATCGGAATGCCAGTTTTTTTAATGATACGCCAGTTTATTTTCTACCAGGAAAAGTCTCAGTTCTGACTAGCTGCAATTGCTAATGTCGGCTAACTGATAGCGTTGACATTATGCAGTTAAGCGAGTCGTCATCTTCCCTTTTATCACGTCAAATCGTTCATATATAAGAGGTGAGTAAATATTAATATATTCTGAAATGCTCCCATTAGCGTTAAAGTCGATATAATCAGTCATCTGTCGTAGTTACAAGTTATAAATGTTTCAGTTTCACTTCCCTCCTTTATCTTTAATGTTAACCATCGTAGTGGGTCCTTTAAATTTAAATATAATTTAAACTGCTTAAACCCTCCCCATCATCTTTAATGGTAACCATGTTAAAGTTGTCCCTTTTAGTTTGAATCCTTATCTTATTGTTATGATTATTTCTTGTTGATTGGTTTACGTTATAACTACTTAGTGAGCTTATCAATAATAAAATGCGTTTACAGAAAGCATTGTAGCTCATTTAAATATCATTTAAACTCACCCCAAATATTTATTTACTATAACGTTAGTCCAACAACAGCCGAAAAAAAAGTGCTGACACAAAAATAAAAACAAGAGTCTAGTAGCACACCTTCTCTGGTGAGAGTTAATGCAAATAAATAACAGTTTAAGAGTAACAATTTTATATCATCTTTGCTTTTCTTATCTTCTGTTGTGGTTTATTGACAACTGTTGATAAGTGCTACAGACTAATGATAATGAGTTGCTAAACTTAATTTTTTTTCCCCTTCTGGCTGTCCCTTTCAGAGGTCACTTCAGCAAATCATCCGCTTCCATCTAACATTTTTTTTTCTCTTACATCAACCATCTTCATGTCTCCTCTCGCTATGTCCATAAATCTTCCATTTGGGCTTCCTCAAGACCTCCTGTCTGACAGTTCCAACCTTATTATCCTTCTACTGATATATTCACAGTCCCTCCTCTACATTTTTAAAACCATCCCAACCTGGCCTCTCTTTCTTTCCAGAACATCTAACATATGCAGTCCATCTGCCCTCAACCACTCAACTTGAAACTTGAAAAGGCATTGCATTTATAGATCATAATTTATGTCACCTCTACGAGGGCTGGGCAATAATTTATTAACAGTATATATCTTAATGTCCATTTTCTTCTATAACAGTGATTCTTAAACTTGTTTTCAATGTTTAGATATACATTATTATAAAAGTGTTTGACAAGGTTTGTCTGTTTGATGGTATTGTCACTTTTCTTGGTTTTGACTTTAAACAAAAGGTGAATGTTGATTTATTTGACTTACATTTTCATAGCTAACACATTATCTAGTTTTATAGAATGTTTCTTTTTTTTTTTGATTTAGTCGTTTAATTTTTTACACGTCTGTGGGTACAGTTATCTGGACATTTTTGGCAGTTTGTCTATGTAATATTTTTTATTAATGTCGATATTGTTATATTTAGCATATTTATATTGATATTTATATTGTATTGACCAAAATTAAGAAATGTGATGCAATACAAATTTTAGCTGTATCGTCTAACTCTAATCTCTACAGTCTTTGTTTAAGACATGATCTTATGGCCTGCCCACATCAACTACCACATAAAATGAATTTTTGAAGAGACTTATGAATGACATCTTCTGCAACAATGAATTTCCCATGGGGCTTTAAGAAAGTAGTTTTCCATTGAATGGAATTTGAATTGAATTTGTTGTTGCTGGACTATTGTTTACATTTTTCAATTGCTAAACAAACAGTCTGATAAACGTCAGTTCATTAATAGCAAAAAGTCTACTTATCATGATAACTTTTTAAGACGGTTAATTTTCCATTTGTATTTTGATTAGAGACAGAATTCTCTTAATTGTCATGTATTTAGATTTTCACTTATCAGGCATTTGCTGTGGTGTTTTGCTGCAGTTCCACTAAACACAAGCAGATGAGACTGGAGCAAAAGTAAAAGCAAAAGAATAGTTTACTAAAAGGAGTAGGTCAGTCTCTTGCGTGAAGATATATGATGGTGGTTTTTATCTGTGAACTTCAGGAGCTTGGCAGGCTGACAACTGGAAGTGCAGCTGTTAGTGTACAGGTAGAAAAAGAACATGACCTTAGAGGGGACCGGCTGCAGAGTCATGAGCGACAGGTTTACGTAGTTACTGCTTCCTGTCAGGGAGTAGGTAACATACTGCATTGAAAATTATATCTTTCCTGCCAGTTATTGATGATTTTATTGGTCTGATGTCTGTGAAACATTCTGTACCTTTAATTGTAATCATATTTTTCATGTTTGTACTTTCTGAGAGCAGAAACAGTCAACATCTTGAATGGCGGTAGCTCCTGCCTCGATGGCAGATAAAATCATAGTCCTTGATGACGATGACGAGAACCCCCAACCCTCAAGCTGTTCCGCTACCTCAGCCCCTGACCATCGAGGAAAAAATGTCTCGCGACTCAAAGAGCAGATACAGGCGCCCACTCACATCACGCAGTCACCTTTTGCCTCAACAAAGAAAGACGCCCACATTCTGCAGGCAGAGAACCAGAAGTTGTTCACCGAGGTAAGCCATCATTAAGAGGTTGTACCGTCCTACGTTGTGTACAAATCTACTCTTGAAGATTTCTCAGTTGAGCTTGTGTTTTGACAGAAAAATTAGAAAAACATCGAACCTGAAGCTGCTGGGGGCAACGATTTTTGGCAGGTCTTCTTTTGATCGTTATTTTAAAGTTTTTCTAGTAATAAATGCTCACTTTTGTTTTTTGCCTTTGCTAATTTTCTTGTCTTTAAACAAGAAATGCTTTATGAATGCGTGAATTTGTAAAACAAATATAACAATCTACTGACTGTGGTCAAGATTCTCATAAGACAACAGGATTTCTAATCATAACTATTTAACATGTTGGATATTTACAACATGAGATCAGGACCGCTGCACAGGTTTATCAGAAGGGGGTATTTCAGGACCCCAAATATCTCGTAGTGTGTGAGTGACTCCAGAACTTGAGTAATAACTTCTTGTTTAATGTGTTTAATGACTAACTTTGATATCGTACTAGGAAAAGTTAAACATTTGATTAGCATAAGCAGTGATATGAAAAAGATGATACCTTGACTTTGGAGTTGACTTAATGTAAATTATTTCTGAATATCTGGTCAAGATCTAACAGCTCTTTTGAAACTGTAGGAGTTATCGATGAGCTCTTTTTTTTTTGGTACAATATTCAACAAGCAGCATTTAATAGAAGAGTAATGCAGCAGATGTAAATGTTGCATTTCGAATGTGTTTGCAGCATCAACAAAAGCAGACAGCTACAGACGCTCTCTGTGGAAGATAGACAAGTGATGCTGTAGGTGTTTTTACATTGAGATCCCTCTAAACTATATCAGTGTAAGAACAGATACTCCCACTACTAATAGTATATGGAAATGTACCAAGGAAAAAACAAGATATTTCCATTGGTTATATTTTACATCCCGTGTGCTGGTTTCAAAGTTGATGAAAATCCTATGAAGGTCGGACTTTTCCCGTGAACATGATCACTACTGTGTCTGCTACAAGTAACATCCTCAAGAGTATTAATGGGGGAAAAAAAAAATGACAAAAGTGTCTTCCACGGAGATGTTGAAACTTATGCATGTGAAGAGAAAATACTTTTTTTTTTTAAATACTGGTTTGTATGACAACTCATAGCTTTGTATCAATTCAGTTGTCTAAGACGGACTCCTGTCGTACAGTAAGTGAAATGTGCACTACAGGGACAGGGAGGGTGCTCAAGTAAAGACAAAACAAACTCCATTTACACTAAGTTTGTGTATAGCCTGTGTGTCTCATTCTCCCTTTTACCCCCCCCCAGTTCACGGAGTACTGCTCAACTGTCACAAAGGACTGTCCGGAGGTCCTGACTTTCCTCCAAGCAAAGCATGCCAAGGCCTGCCCCGAGTATCTGTCCTCTGTGGAGTTCAGGAACACCCTGGGCCGATGTTTGACCCGTGCTCAGAGCAAACACTCAAAAACGTTTGTCTACATCAATGAACTGTGCACTGTCCTCAAGCAGCATGCCATCAAGAAGCGGCAGTCCCTCACCAAGGTCGCGCCTTCTACTTCAACATCAGGCACTCTTCAGTCTACCTCTGTTTTGTTCAAAAGCAAAGACAAGAGTAAAGGGAAAACGGATGCAGAGAAAGATGAATCAAAACCAGCGGCAGGTGGTGAGGAACCTTCCACCTCAGGACTGCAGGAGGACAATAAAGAGCAGGATCCAGAAGCAGAGAAAAAAGCTAGGCGAGCGTCCAGGAAACAGGTTTGTCTTGAAAGTTTACATGTAATAGATCCTTTGGACATTTTAATCTTTTTCTTTCTGTGACATGTCAAATGTTAGTGTTTTTTAACATTCTCTACATAAAAATAAATAAAAGCAGCAGAAATACATTGTTTTAATAAGGGTGGAGTCACAGATGTTTCTTCTCTGTGACTTTTCTGAATTTCTCAGATCGCTTACTTGGAGAACCTACTGAAGGTCTACAACGAGGAGATCTTCCGTCTGCAGCAGGCTGAGCTGAGTTTAGACGACATGGGAAATGAAGACTCCAGTTACATCCAGGAGCACAAGCTCAAACGGAAGGTCAGGCTAGGATCTTGGGATAAGAGATGTAGATGCAGGTTTAGTTTAGTTTAGTTTTTTTTTTTTTTTTAATTATTTTTTAGCAGCAGGTGCGTGACAACTGGCCACTGTTCCTTCTTTGTCAGATGATGAAGATTTATGAAAAGCTGTGTGAGCTGAAGGGCTGCAGCACACTAACAGGCAGAGTCATTGAACAGAAGATCCCTTTCAATGGTAGCCGTCACATTGAAATCAACAGGAGGGTGAGTTAGCATGTTTTGGTTAAAGTAACTTAATTTTCTGGAAAACAGCAAACTATGTGAACCTCTTTTTTTTTTTCCCCTTTGATGTGGCGAACCCTTCTTGTTCCTGCCTACTTTCAGGTCCAGCGTTTCATCAACAGTCCTGAGGCCTTGAGGAACCCTCCAGATTATCAAGACATGCTTCAGCTGGTGTCGCGCGCCAATGAGCGCCACAACTTGTGTTTGACCAAAAAGAAGCTGATTCAGATCACTCAAGAGGTGTTCAGGGAAGCCGGGAGCCTCATGCAGGAGAGACGTCACCTGGACCTGGTCTTCAACTTCGGCTCACATCTCACAGACAACTACAAGCCTGGTGAGACAGTCATTTACATGTTCTGGGAGTAGCTGCTTTCAGTGTGACGATAGTGCAAGTTGGAATGATTGTGACACAGCTGCAGGTGCTACACTGTAG
Organism: Arrhamphus sclerolepis; assembly: GCA_037176975.1. Lineage (NCBI taxonomy): Eukaryota > Metazoa > Chordata > Actinopteri > Beloniformes > Hemiramphidae > Arrhamphus > Arrhamphus sclerolepis. Next base: position 6,716,982 of record JBAMYA010000003.1, read on the forward strand.
GTTAAAATCAGGAATGATTTATTTAAAAAATATAAAAATCAGGAATTTTAACAGTGCTTCTTTGACTAAAGATATCCCTGAATGAACTGCCTCTGACTCATCAGTCACAAAAGATGATGTCCAATCGTGTAATTGTAATGAGAGAAGTCAATTGATATTTGAGAGTTCAAACGTATCTAGTCCAGATAGTAATTATTAATAGCGCTTATATTCCTTTCACAATGTAGGGTTGAGGTCAAGCCACTGAGTCATACATAAACTGGTGTGTGAAGCGTCACGCTGGCGTTGCTGTCATGTGGCTGACACCATGATGCTGGTTAGATGTGTGTGAGCACACACTCATGCAGCACCAAAGCACCATTGATGCAGTTTTGCTGGAGGACTAACATGAAATGCCATATTTGACTACAAGCTTCTCCTCAGGGGTGTTTTAAAATGCAGCATCCTATTTTTACTGTTCATAACATTAGTTGTAAATCTTTGTATGATTCTAGTTCCTGATTGATGAACACCTATGATAAAGTTTTTTTTGTTTTTTTTGCTTTCACCTCTCTTTCCTTATTCCAACAACCCTAAACGCTGTTGTCTCTTCCCTCTGTCTGCAGCCACTGATCCGGCTCTCACAGACTCCAGTCTGATGAAGAAGCTGCGGTCAAACAGAGAAATGGCTTTAAATCGCCTGGAAGAGGTTATCACCAAGTATGCTGTCAAACAAGACGACACAGAGGAGCAGGAGAGGTCCAGGCGACAAGAAAGAGACAAAAAGAACAAAGAGGTGAAGGAGGAAATTATAATATAAATTAAATTAAATTAAATATGATTGGGTAAAGTTGTTGGGTGTCTAATATTCCTACTAGGGGTGTGACTTTTGGTCAAAAACACTATTTGAAATTTGCTAAAAACTTTTAAAAATTCGATTTGAAAATCGAACCCCTCACACATGTGATGACAGGGTGAAAGATGAATCAACAATGAACTTCCAAATCGCAGAACAGTAAACTCTTCACTGAGTAATTCACCTCACATAACAAACAATATTATAGGCTTTCAATTTTATTTTATTTTCAATTTCTATGCAACTACGCCAATTTTCATGCCTGTTAGGTGGAACCGCGGGTGAAACAGCCCATTTCAGCAACGATATTCAAAGCATTTGAACAGTCAGAGCAGAATAAACCTATGACATATTTTTGTTTAAAAAAAAAAAACAACATGTCGACGTGGTCGGGGTGGAGACGGGTGCGCAGCCTATTGACAATTAAACCGGCTGCAGAGAACATGCGCTCGCCAACTTTGCTGGGCGGGAGTATTTCTGTTGATTGGCTTTCTAGGAAACGCCTTCATTTTTGTTCCGTGCTCTTTTTTTTAATTTTTTTCGTGGAACGCAACGTAAGCCAAAACGGCATTCGAAATTACAATTCTTTATTCGAATGCGTCACGAATATTCAACTATTCAAAAATCATGTCTCATCCCTAATTCCAATGGTACATTTTTTTAAAGTTACATTTATTATTTATTTATTTTAAAGTATTTCATTGATAATATAATACAGTTGCCACCATTTGTAAGTTTTCTTGATTAGTAACTGTCCAGGTGGAATATTTTCTGTTGGGTGGAAATGGAAAACAGAAACTATAAATGTACTGTGAAGAAAAACAAACTTAAACCAGAAAGTATTTGGTTTGTTTGTTTTTTCTCTCTTCTTTGTCTTGATTCGACTTTTTCCATTTTCAGGGTCAAAAATCTGGAAAGGCAGAGACAAAAGAAGCCAACGGAGTCATAGAGGAGGAGAACGAGAACAAGGAAGAGGAGGAGGACGAGGATGAAGACGATGAATCATCAGACCCAGACATAGAGGAGGAGATTCAGGCCAGCACTCAACAGGATGGACCAGGTTAAACTGGAGATATTTCCAGATTTGACACATTTTAGGCTTTATTCTGAGATAACGTTCATGTGTGTAAAAGCAACTTCTACGTCTGAGATTTTATTTGAAGTTTAAGGAACGGGGAGGGTTTGATGTGCTCTACTCTGAAGTAAGAAAAAAATACCAGCTCTGTTTCTTTTTGTTTGTTAAAGAGCTGTAGGGGTTAATTATGAGTTTGCTGCACTACTTGTGTGGTATGCAGGAGGAGCTGGGGGGGCACAGTTGCTTCTGAGGTAGTCATAGAGCCAAATTTGTGTGTGTAATCTCTCAGAGAATGAACTTATTTACGACATAAGTTTCCCTCTTTCTGTAGACGATGAAAATGAGGACGATGATGCTAATGAGGCAGAGCAAGCATGTGTAGTCAACAACAAGGAGGATCAGACTTATGGTCAGATAGGAAGTGTTTCTGCAGCTGAAGAGGGAAGCGTGAAGGATGAAGAGGAGCCTTTCACAAATGGAAGTCCCATCTCTGATGATACAAAGTCCCACATATCTCCAATGTCTGACATCCCCTCCCCAAGAGACAGCCCCAGCCAGTCAGAGACCATGCAGACCAGTGACCAGCAGCCGCTGTCGAACAGTAACGGAAAATTACAAGAGCCGGTGGACTCGTCCAATCAGCTTTCAGTTGTCGTTGTGAGAACCAGCAAAGCCACGCAGGACACAACAGATGCATCCATCGCCACCGAGGAGCCTTTACCTGTGCAACAGATGGTCACGGTGGAAAAATGTGACACACACATGGCCAACGGCACGTCGCCGCCTCCCAGCCCCAGGACGACGAGGAGCCGGAAGAGGAAGAGGGAGGAGTTGATGTCAAAGAACCCCAAGAAGACGAAGCACATAATCATCCATGACGGGTAAGGCTGCATTTGTAGTCCTCAGAGATGAGGATTGCATAATGGGTAGGAAGTATTATTTACTTATGATAATGACAATACACATGACTCAAAGATGATTTACTTATCAAAGTAAAGGTTATTTTGAAGATGCATATGTGTGGTAGCTGCCTCAGAGTTTTTACACTGTCGGGTTCCTCATCTTCCTTCCCACTCTTCAGAACACAGTATGGAGTAAATGTCTTGAAAAATCATAATAAATCATCATAGCTTCTGTTTTCTTTCTATTTTTCCCTTCTTTAATCCTCAGTGAGTTAGATATTCCTCTGGACATGGGTGTTATCGACTGCAGTTCCCCGCCAGAGGCCAAGTCCGCCCGAGCAGACTCCCCAGGTCAAGAGCTGGTGAGCAGCTCGCAGTCGACGCCGCCTGCCAAGAAGAACAAGGTAACACGGCGTCAAATACAAGCTAGAGATTGATATAGTCTGTTACCTCCACAGCAACAGGAATGTGTCTTGTTACATTTGCAGTTTTGGTTTGAGAAAGTTAGATAGAAAATCACGTCTAAGAACAACGGGTCAAAAGTAGGACAAGTAAGGAAACGAATTACAAGATTGGACCTATTTATTACTACAATAGTGTATGACTGAGCAGAGGATGCTCAGTATGTGAGAGCTTGAACCATTACTCAGCTGAAAACATTAGAAATCACAGAGTTGAATAAAACTTCAAAGGCAACCTCAGCTGATGCAGACAAATGTTGTTTTTGGAGGGCAGGACATGTTTCACCAGTGGTTCATGATTCTTCTACGTAAGGGTCCACATTTCTCATAGACGTAGTAGTGTTGTCCAACATCTTCGCACATCATCACCAACCATATCATTTTAAATATTGTATGTAATTAAACAGTAGACAGTTAAACTAGTTTCCAGTTATATATTTATTTTTACTGCGCATGGATGAAATACTTTTAACACGCGCAGGAACAGGTTCATCAAACGTTTGCCCTCAGAGCTGCTGTGTTTTCATCACTATGTTGTTAACAAAAAGCACCCAGACTTGGATCACCAAAAAAAAAGTGGTCATTCAGTTTCTAGACATACCAAAAAGATGCATCTCAAAAAAGGTGGTGTCATCCTGTAAAATGGGTCATTACAGGTCAATAAAGTACTAAATGGATACATTTAACATGTATTTTCAGATTTAAAAAATGTAGGTGCATCTTCTCATTCATGCTGATTGAATCCAAATCCTAGTTCTGCTGACTGGTGACAGTCCTCGATGGATTTGAGCTCTTCTCAACTATCAGCTGGTAGCGATGCTGCAGAGACCCCCAGTGTACCAACGTCGTCGTAGCTCAAAACAACAAGTTCAGGGTTTTATCACTTCCACCCAGGGGTTGATGTTTGTAGCGCTGCCTGTCTGAGCTGCTGCTGATAAGACCTCCCCCAGAGTCCCAGAGTCATTTGACACGAGACTGAATCAGATGAAACCCTTCCTCGCTGCTGAAAAAAAGCCGTGGTTGAGTGTGAAAGCAGCTGTAATCTCCTCCATCTGCTCTATTTATTTTCATCCACCAGTGTGGATGATGATGATACATTTTTACTTTTCTGCATAGTAAAGATGATGGTCAAGCTGCTCTGTCAGCTAAAAACAAATTTCAGACTTAAAGTAAATGTTAGTAAATGTTTGACTGAGTTTTCCTCTTAAAAATTTCCAGTAAGGACAGTTGAGAAAATGGTTTTTAGTTTTAAAAAAAAAGGTGAAAAAAGGAAGTTCTGATTCCTCTGTTCATGTGTTTCCAGGTCGACGCGGCGACTCAGTGCGACCCAGACGAGATCATCGTCCTGTCAGACTCAGAGTGACCTGCATTGATGAGTTACTCGAATTTTCTTGCACTCTGAGGCCATCCTCAAACAAACCATCAAACAAAAACCATCTCTGTGGAGAAGAGGAAGGACATGCTTTGGTTTTGTTTGTTTTTTTGTTAGTTAGAACTGCAAGTGTTCATAATAATTTGTGGTGCAGCAGTTGATCAACTTTCGTCCTTAAACGAAGCGACTGTGGAACACGTTGGAAATGCCGTGATTGGAACCCAACGTTTACCGACCGCCAGCTCAGTGGTGGAGGCAGAGCAGCGCCACTAATGCTTCAGACATCACATTTGTTCTTTTTTTTTCCTTTTTCTTTTTTTAATTTAAATCAGTGCACGTGTTGAACCCCAATCTTTAGTTTTTTTGGGTCAGAACCAGTGCCTGATGACATGAACTGTGCAGTCCAACGTGCCACCCAGACGTTTTGCTCTCACGGACGTTTGGCTGGGCCACGTCAGGAAAAACCACCGGTTTGTTTACATTTTATATGAACAGGTTTGTTTTTGTTTTTTTTTCTTCATATAGCAAAGAGAGGTTTGGGTTTGTATAAAAGGAACTTGACGCCATTGTTTTATTTGTTGGAACTATTTATGATGTTGAGTGAGCAGTGTGGTTTGTGCTGTTAACGTTGGAGATGTGACGAATGCAGCTGAGATGTTGGTAAACATTAATTATTAAATTAATTTTTCCCCTCAAATTATATTTTAAGGTTTGAAATAAATGGAACTACTTTCTGTGGCAGCCACAGATGCATTAATTAGACAACAATTTTATAGAGACAATTAAAATTAATTAACTTTCCTTAGTGCTTTTTTTTTAAATTTTTTTTTAACTTTTTGAATTCCTGAAGATCTCTCCCTTTGATGTGACCAATTCTGCTCATGTTATCAGTCACCCACCTTCCGACCATACTACTAATTTATAAACAAGATAATAAGCTCTTTCTTTAAAAGAAAATTTCTAACGTTCATTTTTAACTCGTTTGAGAATTGTAAGGAAACGGCTACTGATGATGTCACATCGACCTCTTTCATAGCAGATGTTAGAAATATTAAAGCCAGAAGATCATGGCGAGAATAAAAACGCCGATTATGGAACCATGTACTCGCATATTTAGCATGTAAAAAAAGATGCATCAAACTCAGTCTCAGTTTTTTTGTTTTTCCTGCAGGTCTGATGTCAAAAACTCAAAACACTGTTTCTTAAGAAAAAAAAACAACTTTTTTTCCTCAACGCAGATTTCTGCTTTATCCTCATCATTTAATGTTAGACACACTGTCTTGTCTTTGAGGAAGTCAAAGAACTGCAAATCTGCTCCTTTCAGATAATTGTTTTGACTGATTTAAAATGGAGCGCTGCTGTCTCATTTTTTCAAGAATCAGTCGAAATAAATTAAACAAATAAATAAATAAAAATCAATTCTCACCACAGTAGCTCTCACCGTATCTGAAATTTATGAGCCCTTTTATGAACTTCCCAAACATCCTGAATATCATCTTCAGCAACAGTACAGGAAGACTTCAGCTCAGTTTGAGAAGGATTTCTTTCAAATTCATCATTTTTCAGTTGGTTTTGGTTAGGCTTTCTAGAATAATACTTTTAAGTTGTTTATTAATAAGATTTGAGGTTGTGTGACTGGCGTCGGTGTAACGGCACTGCTGTGGTGATGGATGTTTTTCTCCTCAGGTGTTGTCAAATGTTGAATCCTCATATTTGCTTTTCTTCTTCTCCCTTTCCAGTCTCCATATCCCATTTTCTTTACATTTTACCTTGTGGGGTGAAATGATATTTTTTGTAGGGGAAAAGCTCTTTTCAGAGTTATTAAGATATATACTATCAATGTAGGGATCTTTGCTACATTTTAGCCTCATGTATGCAGAGAATTGATCCATCGTTCACTGTGAATAGTTTTGGGGGGGTTTTTTCTGTTTAATTTTTGGTATGGAAATAAATGATAAATTTTTGGTACATAACCATCGCTGATTTTGTGTTTTACGTGTATACTTTTTTTTTTTAACAACGTTAAAGAGTTGTGTCCAGTTGTCAAAGACCGCAGATAAAAGTGATTGGAATTTAAAAACGCAAAAGACAGTTTGACTGAAATTGTAGTTTCAAAGTGGATGGAAAGATCTCAGAAGTCAAAGGTAACTAAGAAAAAATGTATTATATTGGATTAATTTTAGATTTCAGTAACTGCTGCCACGTAATAATTGACATAATCACAATAAACTGAGCAAGGAGATCAGACAGTATGAACTGATGAGTGTTCAGAAGAGGAGTTTGGGGGTCGTGAGAATCAAATGTCCTTTTTTTTTTTTCTGTTGTCACATACAGTTTATGTGAAAATATTGACAAGACTATTTAAACTTCTTATTTACATATTTAAGAGGTGACTGGAATAACCAGGGAGGAGATGAAGTTCTTTGGAGTGAGAGAAGAGGATGCAGAGGATGGGGTTAGATGGAGATGAATGATTCGCTGTGGCGATACCTGAAGGGAACAGCTGGAAGGAACATGAGAAGAAGACTGGAATAAGCTCATTGCCGAGCTTATGCTCATTCAGCCCTACTGGAAAACCAACGCAGGACATTTATCCTCGTTGGCACCAACAACTGGGCACCGGATTGACCTTGACGATGACAGCAGGAGGAGGTTCTCACTATGAAGCTCAGGATGTGCTGCCGCCTTAACTCTCATTAAGACTTCAAAGATGGCAACAAATGCTTTCATCGCACTCGGGGCTGGTCATAACACACATCTCCTCTAGTGGTCTGTGTTGCAGCAGATCTGAAGAAGCCCAGGACTGAAGACTCTGTTGTTGAATCGTGTTGAGAAGAGCATGCTCGGGGTCATCAGTGATGTTTTTCATTTTATGAACTATCCTCCTTTGCATGAGTCAGCCTTCCTTATCAGTCTCAGTTTCTTTAAGTTGCTGGCTCTGATGCTGCTCCCCCAACAGACGACAACTCTCCACAACTGACTTATAGAAGGTATGAACATCTGGCTGCAAACACTGCAGGACCTGATCTTCCTCAAGAAGAAAGCCTGCTCTGTCCCTCATAAACATCTGTGTTGTGTTTCCAGTCTGTAGTCCAGATGAACGCTGAGGTATTTATACTGGTCTACCACCTCCACTTCTTCTCCTGAAGTCTACAATCGTGTCATTTCTTCGATATACATTTGGAGGAACACAACTTGAGTCTTTAGGCCCCTGGATTGGTGCCTGTTTGGTAAAATACATTATTTGGAGAGCAAAAAAGAGCAAAAATATATATAATTGATGGAGCCACGAGTCAGAGAAATAATTTATTAGTCTGTAGTGTTTTACATGGCAGCAGCAGTGAATACTGAGGTGCTGTAGTATGTTACAGTATTAGTTCCACTCAGGATTTACAAACGTAATCTGTTCAACAATCAACTGGTCAATAAGAGAACATGTAAGAAGCTGTGTAAAATGAAACAAACATCTTTACGTCGTTTCATTTCTCTTGATCCACAAATGTTGAGTTTGTTTCTTAACCCGCTGAAATGAGGTGCAGCACAGTTGTACGTCACCAGTTTTGAGTTTTTCAAAAGCTGATGACGATAAACGCATGTCTTATTATTTTGTACAAAATGACATTAAAAGGCATTATGAAGTGAAACTGAAACAAAAGCAAATCTGAACCATATTTAGTTTTTATTCATTTCTGTTTGAAAAGTGAACTCAAACTGAGGGACATGGAGTGATACAGCAAATTTTACCGTTTTTGTTTCTGCTGTTCATTACGGCCAACACTTTACAAACCACAAAATCTGGAACTGATGACTTTTTCAGATCAAATTTTTGTAATTTCTAAGTCTGCTGTAGATGTAGTTTATCACATTCCAACTTCTGTTCTCCCTCTTCAATCCAGATGTTAACTTCTGTCTTGAACAAGACAAATTTAAAACCTGACAAAAAAACACTATGGAAAAAAAAGTATAACAAGCTCCAAAACTGCAAGTAAAAAAAAAAAAAATTCAAACTGAGCCTTCACAAGAGGTTAAACATTCAAAATCACATGTAATACTGATTCAGATAAGATCTACTGTGAGCTGCAGCCACACTGATATTTATTTATTTTTTACAAAATCTGATTTGGTTAAAGTCTCTTTAAAAATAATAAAGTCACTAATTTCAGACACTTGATGTATGTTGCTATAATCTGTTAATAACTGGACCACTTAAGGAGGGACAAAAAAAAAAGAGACAAAAACACATCAAAGACAGGGCGGGTAAAAAGGGGTCAAAATTGTCCTCATTACAAATTATTTTCGTCTTTACAACTTCTGTCTGTGTTGCTGAGGACAAACTGCCTTCATGTGGACAGAATGTGACTGAACAGCTCCTCCTGGTGGACAACCTGCACCTCCACCAGGAGATTTGGAAAAGGAAATTACATTTCACAGTAGACAGTCACTATTGATGTACTTTTATATATTTTAAACAGATAATCTCGTGTTATAGCCTCAGTTCTGTTACTATGGTTATCATTAGTTTAACATTTATATTCCTATGGCAATCCTATGACCGTCAGTTTAAAAAAAATGGAGTCACACCGTAATAAAATTGTTTCAATGTAAATTAAATTGAATTAGTATAAATGTAATTGTCACAGGAAGGTTTTAAAGAAAAGTGTATAGTGTAGTCCGCCGTGCTGTTGTGTGGTTCGAGTCTGTTTATTAATGTTTTGCTTTCAGCGATGTGAGCGAGATTGCACACTTAAGAGTAATCCAGAGTAATGTTATGGTCCCTAAATGCATCACAGAGCTCTAATGATGCATTTCAGCTCTGAGAGTCGAATTTAAAAAAACAAAACAAAACAAAAAACAGATGATAAACTGTATTTTAAATGAGCAGATCAGTGTTTGTGTTCAACGAAGAACTATAAGCATGAGGTCACTCTCTGTGAGATTTTAATTATTATCATTATTACTACTTTTCATTTAAAATCCCTTTTTATGTAATTGTGGTTGAACAGCTTCTAAGCCTGACCACATGTTCCCTAACAAATGTTAAGATACAGCATTGAGAGTTTGTCTCTATGCAGCTCTATTCTAAGCTTTAAATATATACACCACAGAACACATCTCTGGTGTTGGTTTTAAATGACAGATAACAGGTCCCGAACCCCAGGCTCTGCTATTATTTTGAACACAGCTGTAAAAACTTAAACATCTGGGCCGGCAGAACATGGTTGACCAAATGGCTTTAGATTGTTGCAAGATCAAAAAAACAAAAAAACATATGAATGGAAATAAGCATAAAGATCAACCCAAGACAACAAAGATAACTCTTATAGCTGCACAGAGAAGACAACGAAACGTGAGGCACTCGTCAGAGTAACGTGAGGGAGACACAAAAATGTGTTTGACTTCTTTGTGCACAGATCAGCTGCTGAAAAAGGTTTTTATTTGTCATTTGTGTCCAGCGCCTTATTTTATGATTTAATAAGAGAAGGAATGCTAACAGCACCCACTAAAGGCAGACCAGTGTTTAAAGTTTGTTAGAGGTCTAATCAGCGCCCTTCATATACTTACATTTAAATACCTCTTTTAATAATAATGAATAAAAGTGAAAGGAGCAGCAAAATCATTAGATTTTTATTTCTGTAGAGTTGTTTTAATGGTTGTGTATTTAAAAGGCCTGGCAGTGACCGTTAAATCTGGAATGAAGCACTCAGAGATAAATAAAATAAAATTCACACAACAGGAATTCAAAAAAAAAAAAAAAAAAGGTTGGTTAATGAAGAAGGGACTTTTGAAATGTGTTCAAACTGTTCCTGTTAAAAAATAAAACATTTCTTTAAATTTCAAAATTTTTCTGCAGGTTTCTGTTGTTTTCTTTTCCTCTTTCTGATTACAGCAACAGGTCACGATACAACACTGCAGAAGGTCACAGCAACTCAGAGCCGTTTTTCTACTCTACTAAAACTATAATGTTCCCACAGAAGGTAAAGTTAGCGAGGCAGTGTCTCTTCATTTTTGGTTTCCCCTCAAGAAATGCACTTTCTTCCACAGCAACAACAAAAATAAACTTTAAGAACAATCTCTGACATTTAAAACCATAGCTTACTCGACAGGTCAGTTTTCAAGTCTTTTTGCGGGTAACTTGAATCTCATCTCCTGCAGGTCCTTTAAGTCCTGATCCTGATCCGGTATCCTTGAAGGTCTTTCAGAATAATAATCCACATTTAAAATATTTACAAATATTTACCAAACAGCAGCAGAAATCAGAAGAAGCACTCGAGACGGAGGCCCCCGCAGGGTTACCACGCAGCTTTGGTTTAAGTCACGCTACTTTCATCGGCACTGACTTCACACACGTCTTCATCACACACACCTCGACCTAGCGGCAGACCACCAAACATGCCGGATCCCTCGTCCTGACCTGGACTCTGAGAGACCCCCCCCAGCAACGCCCCTGCAGCTACCATGTTGCCACTGTTACCACGGACATTTCCTGTCGTGGGGGTGGTGGGGGCAGTGGCGGCGTGCTGCGCTGCCGGGACAGCAGTAGAGAGATGAGAGGCTCCGCCCCTTGACACTCCCAGGAAACCGCTATGCGCCCCCTCGCCGGCAGACAGGAGGAGATGGGAGGAGGACATCAAATCCTGCCCGTCCTCACCTCCACCTCCCCCTCGTCTCCCTCCGTCGCCGCCACTCCCGCCCTCGCTGTTCTCTCCTGGCCCACTGCGCCTCTCGCAGTGCGAGCGGTGTCTCATGAAGCTGTCTCGCCACATGAACTTCTTGCCGCAGCCGAGGCAGTCGTACGGCTTGAGGCCGGTGTGTGTTTTCATGTGCTCTGTGAGGTGATGCTTCATCTTGAACTTCTTCGCACAGACGGGGCAGTGGAAGGGCCGCAGGTCCAGGTGCATGTTAATGTGACGGTCCCTCATGCTCTTGTGCGTGAACGACTTCCCGCAGTGGCACATGAACACTTTTGCTGAACCTCCGGTGCTGCTCCCGCCGCCGCACCCGCCTCCAATCCCCCCACTGTCGGACCCGTCCACTCCCAAACCAGCATGCAGGTGGACTGCACCGTGCTCCAGGACGGGACTTTTGAAAGAGGCTCCTCCAATCACGGCACCCGCCACCCCTAGCGGAGGCGCCACACCGTCCAGGGAGAGTCCGGAGGCCTGGCTGTAGAGGAGAATCTGGTTCCCCTGCATGTCCAGGGGGAAGAGCTGGGCCCGGGCTGACGCTGTAGTCTGAACCTGGCCCAGCAGTGCTGAGACAGCACGGTTAGAGTTCTGGTTCTGACCTGCAGTGCTGTCATGAAGGTGCTGAGCTAATGTTTGTTCCATTAAACTGCCTTCAAACTTGAGGTAGTCCTCTGAAGACTGGCAGTAGTCCACCTAAACACAGACAGACACGTGTCTCCTTAAATCTCTGATAAAGCCAGAAAGTACATTGAACAATCTGCAAACAGTCTGCTTAGAAAACACTGAAAATTATTTGGCACAACAGTTTTACACTTTATGCACAATGTACAAAACAGATATTAAACAGGATATTTTGTTTCAATTGTCACATCCTGATGTGAGTTTCAGCTCACCTGTGAGTCCATGTCGGTCTCAGTTCGTCCCCCCAGCTCAGCTGAAAGGCTCCTGACGTTAGAGATGTTGAAGTTGCCTCTGTCCCTCTCTCGTTCCAGCTCCATCTCCCTGTCGTCATCCTCCTCCTCATCTTCTCCACCCTCTTCCCCTGACACCACAATCAGGTCGTCGTCGTCTGTGCGTTCGGTTTTCACCACCACCCACTGTTTGCGCGGCATGATGCTGGGCTGGCTGTAGGTGGGACGCTTCTGCGGTGGCAACGCTGATTCCTCTCCGTCCTTTTGATTAGATATTTAAAGTTATGTGAGGCAGATGTAGCATTTTTATATGACTCTTAAATGTTTTCTTAATTTTTCATCAATTACTTTTGGAAAGAAAAGTCAATACTTTGAGCCATACTGGAAGAAAACATGGCAACATAGTACAGATCAGATTTCATTTTTGTTTTTTTTTCTCTCAGCATTTAATCGCTGACAATAATGGCACCAACAACAGGAAGGACTAAGAAATTACAAAAACAATATTCTTTTATAGGGCACCGACCGGTTCTGAAATTGGAAGGTAAAAAGATATAAGGAAAAAAACATAACAGAGCACTTTCCTTGTAAAGTCGCATCATGACTGGGAATATGATATATAAAATATTGATTATTGACCTACAGCTTTCTTTTAAATCAAGTGATATTTCAAAACAACTGTCAGGGTTTATGAAAAAAAATGTTTAGTTTCAAAATGAAGACTGAAAATGAATCAGAGTTACACAAGAAGCCAAACGCTTCTTCTCACCTGATAGGAGGACACACCAAAGCTGTCGCTGACTCCAACCTCCTGCTCCGACATGGAGCTTGCTTTCTTCCTCCTGCCGCTGCCTCCTCCTCTTCCTCTCTTCCTTTGGTGGTATAAAACCTCCTCTTCTTCCTCCTCAGCTTCCTCCTCCTCGATGAGGAAGGCCTCCTCTCCTCCAGACGGGGTACAGTAACTTGGGGTGTTGCTGGCTCTGCCTCCGTCCACTGAAGGCCCCGCAGCAGCTGCTCCTCCTCCCCCGAAGCTGCTCCCGTCTCTGGGACTGAAGTAGTTGGTGCTGCTGGGCGACTGGCTCTCACTCACTGACGGCCGACTCGGGGGCTGGGAGGCTCGCTGGGGCTCATCAGACTCTGCCTGGACCTGGCTGACCCCACCTGTGCTTCCTGCTCCATTACTACCACCTAGCTCACCGTCAACGTTACTGCTGCTACACCCGGGGTTGACCGACCCTCCGTCTCCCGCTGTCCCATCCTGCACGGCCACCCCCCCACTGCTGCCTCCACCTGCGGCAGCTCGACCTTCCTTCAGCAGCTCGGTGCATTTGTCCACGATGTGCCACATCTGCAGGACGCTGCCCACCGTGAGGTAGTTAACGATGTCCTCACGGACCATCCGGAGCTGACCGGTGTAGGCGCAGCTCAGCACGCTCTCGAATGCCAGTGGGTCCATCACTGCCGGGATGGAGACTGTGGACATGTTCTTCAGTAGAACCTGGAGGCAGAACGTTGAAAAGAGTGGGTCTGTTAGTTCATTATGGTTTGTTTTACTCCTCCATTCCCTTTTCTCTTCATGTCTTTGTCTCATTTGTCACCATGGTGAAAAAGAAACCATCAGTCACTAGGGTCTCACTTTAAACAAGGAAAAAATGGAGTCAGTTTTTTTTTTTTTTACACAAATTGCCTTAAACAGTTTAAAAGAGTCTGATACAACCTCCTAGATGCTGCCAGATTTGAGGTAGAAAAGTAAAGCTGTCCTGATTTGGTTAAAGAATCAAAATAATAATTCAAGTATCATTCCAGGTGTTCATTCACATATTGGACGAACAAGAAGGATTTTATTCTACTTTATAAAGCTTAATACCTGTAAAGCAGGTGGATTTATCCACCAGAGTTCACCAACAAACACAAGTTTATTTATTCATTTATTTGACATGACATTTTAGATGTAAATGGAACCTGTTTGTTCATATAAGATAAGAGCAACTGAAACTTTTCTCTTCCTGTGGTTTTAAACGTTTTGATTCTAGGGACTAGTCTCTTAAGTATCAAGAGAAATGTGTCTTATCCATCTACTCATCCAGATTGTCACAGATTTTGTAAACACTGGCATGGAGAACAAAACCACTTGTTTGCTAAACAACAGGTTCATGTTGTCAGTTTGCAGTGAATCAGAAATGTTTGAGAAAGTCTTTTTTTTTTTGATAATTTGGTTACCACTATGATGGTTGCTCACGCAGAGCTGTCACATTATGTAAGATTTTTTTTTTCCTCCCATAGTTTATTTTACTGACGCGTGTGCTACTTTATATCAAAGGGATTTCCACTCATTAGAGTTGCAAAAGATGGAGAAGAAATTCAACTGTCATCCTGACTGGATCTTTGTAATGTGTTGGAAGACTGAAGGATTGTTTTGCATGGCTGAGTTTTTTTTTGTTTTTGTTTTTTTTTGTTACTCTGTTATTTGTGGAAGATTTATATTTGGAAGATATCAGAGTTAGTCCGTTTGGATGTTTCTGATGTTCCTTAATATTTCTTCATATGCTGTTTGACCATAAATAAAAAGATTAATTCATTCAAAGTGTGACAGCTTTTATTTCTTTTAGTATTTGCTTTAATTCAATGTAACTGCCAAATCACAAGTCCGACTTAGAAACAGTTGAATATGGCTCCATGTGATTTTCTGGCTCAGCAGGAAATATCAGATCTCTGTGAGTCCAACACACCCACCTGGTCATGGAAGTAGGGTGAGGATGCAGCCAGGACGCAGCGGTGGGCCTTGAACACGTGCCCCTGGACATGTATGGAGAGGTCGCAGAACCTGCCGTTCTCTCTCTGCCGGTTCAAACTGTCCAACACCGAGGCCTGGGCACTGGGGAAGCACACCTGCACCACTGAAGCATCCGAGTTACTGGTGCTGCTTCCCACCTCCATGTGCAGCGACTGCATCTGGACGGTGGAAAAGTGCATAATATTCTCACAGCAAGGAAAGTTTGGCTTCAATTTGTCCCACATCTTTAGTTTGCTTTGGCCTACATTTAGCCAGATTTGACTCGAAGGGAGTGTAGCCACCTGAACCCACATGACCACCTAACATACTCAAATCTGCATTTTCTTTAGACCTAAAGGCCAAACCTGATCTATACAGTGTACCGTTTTATTTTCGACTGTTCCCTTTAGGGGCTGCCACAGGGAATCATCTGCCTCCATCTCTGCCTCCTTTTCTCTCACGCCAACTAATTTCATGTCCTCCTATCAACATCCCTCACTTGTACGTGTCCAAACCATCTCAGTCTGACCTTTCTGACTTTCTCTCCAAAACATCTAACATGTACAGTCCCTCACATAACTCCCCAAAAGATCCTCAGCATTTTAATTTCTGATACCTTCAACTCTTCTTTCTTTCCTCAGTACCAGTCTCTACACCATTAATGATGGTGGGTCTCACCACCGTCTTGCACACCTTTCCTTTCATACTTGCTGATACTTTTTTTTTTGTTAATCACACATAAGACCTCCTTCCACCAGTTCAAACCTACTTGCACACATTTCTTTACCTCTTTTTCACTCTCTCTGTTGTTTTGAACTGTTGTACTTAAAATCCTCCACCTCCTTTATCTCTGTATCTCACTGTTCCGCTTGGGTTCCTCTCCCAGTTGTCATTCCTCTCTTTCATCATACAATACCACAGCTCCTCTCTCAGCACCTTGTCATATGATTTCTCAAGGTCTACAAAGACACTGCAGCTCCCTCTGACCTTCTCTGTACTTCTCCATCAACATCCTCAAAGCAAATATTGGACATTCTGCATGCTGTAGCTTACATTAGGTCCGGTTCATGACCACTGGGCCTCATCTGGCCCACAAAACATCTGTCAGTGCTGTAACTGACCCAAAAGAAGCTCACTCAGACTCAAACATGTCTGCTCTCTGGGCACATACTCACATGTCGCTCTACACCTGAGGGTCAGAGTTGGGTTCTCTATTTAGGACATCTGGACTAGGAAAGGTTTTAAACCACTTACTGATAACTGCTCTACTCACCAAATCAGACCATCCATCCAAAATCTCAGAAATATTTAGATCAGACTAACATAAATCAGTAACCACAGTGGTTTTCAGGTTTGTGGATTTTGTTTTGTTTTTTAACTTAAGAAAAAATATTTAAACAGAAGTTGAAGGTACTGATGGCACTTTCTCAACTCAGTATGCTAACCCCTTAATTAAACTGCATATTAATAAGTGGTGGTGGTCAGGCAGAAATGCCTAGCAGGTAGACTATCAGCTGGTATCGTCATAAGTAATTGATATGGATCTGTTTGTTAATGTAAGTCTGTCCACTCCACTTTAATCTATAACTCATTTATGTGCAGCAGTCATCCTTCTGGGAAGACATAAAGATGTAGCTTAATGTGATTCCATCACTGACATATTAACATGTATGAGTTAACATGATTCTTCCAACAGCCATTTGGATTTGGTAAAAACTAAACAAAAACAAAAAAAGCTGATGTGTCCAGTTAAATCACATTTTTTCTCACCCTGACATATTTTAGTAAAGCTTCAAGTATATTGTAGTACAGAATCAAACTACTGTCAATAGCAGATATGATCTTTACATTTTCCTTTTCCTTCTTTTTTTTTTAAACAAATGGTGCACACAGAAATTGAAGTTTATCCATTTTTCCCTCTAACACTAACTGTATCCCATTTAACAGAAGCCCAAATCAATCCACCAATGCCTTACACATGAAGAGGTTATCTCTTACTGAAATCCTACATGTTATTCCCTCCAAAAAGCCACCATAGATGGAGGCCAATTTAACTCCATCAGCAAAACTTCCTTCTAAAATTCATAAAGGTCACATTATTAAAGGTGTGGCTGCAGAGAAGAACAATCTGTGAAACCTTTTGGATGTTCTACAGTCACAAACATTTTTATTTGCCTTCTGAGCAATCTTCAGAAAGTTTTCCACGCCTTCACTGTTCCTGTAAGTTGCAACGTATTCAATTAATCAAAAGCTGAGGAAACTGCTACCTGAAAACACTTTACTCCCCCTTGCAGACTTCCTCTGCTTTGTGAATATCAATTATTTATATTTTCTGAGTGCTAAGCAGATGCTTAGAAGAGCCCTTGATGTGTTAAGAGTTAGAGAATTAAAAAGCCTTAAAATGTCTATCACCGTGACTATGAACAAGATATTAGGTCAAAGAACCTCAGCAAAAGTTATCTGAAAGTATGGCACACCTTTCTTCTTGTTCCTCTCTGAAACTGCACAAGACAAAAACAATGCATCAATCTTTCTTTAAATGTAAAAAAAAAAAAAAATGTTTGACACTGACTTAAATACAGAAACAAAGCCAGAGGTGACTTGATTCACCATGGCATTGCTCTGAAATGTCCAGAAATACACTTAAAGTCATTCATCACTGACAGAGACAGGAACCAGACAGCCTCATGCTGCTTTAAATGATGCTCATGTCTCTGACAGCTGTGACAAGCTGCACACATTATGCAAACTGTGCAGCCAAATAGATGCATTCAATTTGAATGTCACGCACTGATTACATGAGACTGTTGTCACCACACCATAACAGGACTGAACATCTTCATACTTTAGACCAACAGTGTTGTTTTATACTTTCCAGACAGCTACAGCAACGCACCTCTGCAGAGCCTCCTCCATTTGGAAAGTCGCTAAACATCATCACTAAACATGACAACACTAAACTGGGGAGCAACAGCTGGAGCACTCCGACACTTTTAGTGCAAAAGCGAAAAAACCGCCGCTGTTGAGCGAAAAACAAGCTCGCATTGCCTCTAATGTGTTTCGTCGCTGACTGTCGGCTTGTGTCCGACGGCAGCAGGACAGACACCAGGACAGACAGCTGCGGCTGGAAAACCGCCACACTTCAGTCCAGATGTGACGTTAGCCTGCTAGCTAGCTCTAACGGTTGGCGACGACAAGCAGAAGCCGCTGATTTAGTTCAGCTCACCGTTTCAGATGACACCACAGCCCGCGGAGGTCCCGTCGGTGGGGGTGACGAAGGCAGCGAGTCCCGCCGCTTTGTCCAGGACCGGAACTTTGAGGGGCATTTTGAAGAAATGTTGTTCTGCCTCACATCTCTGCGGCGGCAGACAGCGACGCGTCGCCTTTAACGTGATTCCAGACAGACGAGTCAGACTTTAGCCGACACAAAATAAATACCCCATCAGCTTTTTAAGCAAGCGGTTAATTCTAACGACTGCGATTAAAATCTCAAATCATATATAAAGATATCACAAATATACAATAGTATACTATTCACTAAGTCCATAAAATAGTACACTATGGTATGACGCTTTCTTGTTATTTTAGTCTCATTTTATTTTCTAAAAACTTATTTCATAGGTTATATTTAATATTAAAAACATCTTAATGAAAACATTAAAAAAATAATAATAAAGGCCCTACTATATAATCACGTACAGACATACACAAACATACGACACACACTCACACAAAATACATATTTGGATTGATAGATTATTTCTATAGATCTGATAAACAACGGTGGGTGGGTGAAGTATGTTCAGGCCGCTACAGCTATCCAATCAGAGCAGAGTATGCTTTACTGAAAGGGCGAATCAAGGCTACAGTATCTGTTCTAAACTTGGGTACCTTCACCTAGTTTGGCTATTTAAATAGACCTGTGATAAAGTCTGTCAGCTGAAAGCAGTCCCTACAATAAATATGACATGATCAACTACAATTTTTTTTTTTCAGAATTCAGGAAGTTTACAAGATAATAGGAGATTAAACATCTGCTCTAATGGAAAACAATTCGCAAAACCTTCAGTGATGCCAGTATTTTCTTCAGTGTGTTTTATATTTATAAAATGAATGACTTTATTTGTCATTGCACAAATACAATGAAAATTACAAACCACAAGAAGTCCTGCAATAAACACAAAAGTAAAGAAAACATGAATATTCCATCTAAATAATGTCCTTATTACCCCACAGCACTGTCCCAGACAGTACAGATGGAAAAATAAAACATGTTTATCACCAAAAGGCAGGGAAAAAAACACTAATCAAATGATTTAACTGCAGGTGTTTTGCAAGTTTTATTTTTCATGTAATAAAAGCAGGAGGAAAGGCTATTTTTTTTCTATTAGAATTACATGAATAATGGTGATTAAATGCATATTAGAGAAATAACTCTTAAGAGGTTAAAAAAAAGGGGGGGGTTAACAAAGAAATATGTACATGTACAGATCTGCCTAATTTACATATGAGGATGGGGGTTAAAAAAAAAAAAGAACGAAGAAAGACATTAAAAGCCTCCATAAGTGATAATTAATGAAGGTCCTGAGAATATACAAAGGTTTTTGGTTCTTATTGACTGACACCACAACTTGTGTCAAACAACAAAGTGGGTTAACAACAAGAAGCAGTTACACAGAATATTTCATGGTGCAAAGACTAATAGTCAAAACTGGGGAAGGGCAACAAAAAAAACAACAACAAAAAACAAGCATGTCAGGCAGTTTTGTGAACGTTGATCTACTTCCTGTTGGAGGTTGCAGTTCCGATTACACAGTCATTCACCTGTAAGAGACAGCAAATACAAAATCTAAGGGAAATGTATATAGTGTATGGCAAAACTGCACACACACTCATCCAAAACATTTTAAACAAAAGCCAGTTTGATTCAGTTTCAAGCAAACTGATCATTTCTAAACATTTGTTTAACATAGATATTCATTTTCCATTTCAAAAGCAAACCAAGCAAAAACATTCACATCAGGTTTTTGATGCATACTGATGGAAGACCACCTGTGGGGAAATTCATTCTCTGCATTTAACCCATCTGGACTGTTAGACCCAGAGCAGTGGGCTGCCATTGTGCAGTGCCCGGGGAGCAGGTGGGGGTTTCAGGTGCCATGCTCAGAGGCACTGACTGACGGACTGTTGAGGCTGTTACTGCAGTGATATTTTGAATCATTTGTTTATTAACACATTTCCCAAATAAATTTTATGCAAATGTCTGATGCATAAGGAAAAGTGACTAAAAAAGAAAAAAAGAATCATTAGAATACCTCTGTGATTTAGTGGAAGGGCTAAAAAGGAGTCCTTAGGTAATTTCTCAATAAATCAGATAATGTAAAGGGCATACAAATGATTAGATTAATGAGGTAAAAAAAAAAAAAAAGCGTTGAATGGCATTTCATAATCCATTTCACATGATTTAATGCTTTTATGTGATGTTGTGTTCATGGACTTGTCACTGACCTTGCTGGCAAATCTAAGAGAGTTGAGAGTTTCCCCAAAACTGTCTGGCTCTGGAGAAATGTTCACAAACATCAGGCTGAGGAGGCAAAAAAACAAGACATAAGAAATATAATCAGTGTGAAGTGGGACAGTGCAGTGACTGATTCTTCCACAATTTTCTTGTGAATTGTTGGTGAAACCACAAAGAGTGGACAGATTATAGGAGTTACATATAAAAGACTTTTGGTAGACTATTTAAAGTCAAGATGAAGAACTCACGTTTTGCTGTTTCCCCCCAAGCATCCCTGTAGAAGGTAGGTGAGTTTGGAATTCCTGTATGGGACATGGCTCTCCTGGAAAACAAAATCCGTTTATGTTAAACAAAAGGGATATCTAATTAGAATTAAATTAGTTGTCTAAAAGATAAGAAACCATATTTTCCAATTCTCCATAAGCTGCAGAACTTCCAAACAACAGGTGTTGTCTGGTGCTTCAGGTGACACACCTTGTTGGCCAGAGCAGTGATGACGATGCCCAGGTTGGACAGGGAGCTGTTGATGGCTGTCATCTCTTTGAAGCGCTCACCCTGAGACTGGCTCTTCACCATTCGCTCGCTTCCAGCCAAGTCCACCAGGCAAAGAGCAGCTACACAAGAAGAGAAAAACAAAAACCAACACTCATGAGAACCAAAATGTTTATGTATAGAAACAACAGTACTAAAAAGATGAAAATCAACAAGCTCTGAAAAGGGGTTATACTTACATTTGCATTTGATGTCCCTTCCAGCGTTCACTCCTTCAATATGCAACTGAAAGACCGAGTGGGAGCGAGATGAGCGGTCATTCTGGGCTGTCTGGGCCGTAGAGCGGTTCTGCTTGGCCAAAGCAATCAGACCGAGAACCTGACAGCAGCATGACATTAAAATGCAAATTAAAAGAGTGGCATAAAAGAAATAAGAAGTTTAAATCATATGACAGGAAGTAAGTGAACAATAGTTAATTGACAGCAGTTGGAAAGGAAAAAAAAGGAGTGCAGTAGCACTGAGAGTGAGCCCTTTCTTTTTAAGTTAGAAGTTATACTACATTCAATGAATGCCGACTTTAAACAGATTTCTAGAGTGACATGACACCCTCTCAAATCTAAAGGCAGTAAAGCTTGCTTTAAGTTGCAGACTAACGATTGTAGCAGTAACAGTATTTACACACCTACAGATTTCTTAGTGAATTAAAAGACCAAACTGCTCCTAACTGACTGCTTGTGCAACAGTTTGAATGAGACAAGACAGATGATTTTATCAAAACATGTTTTGATTTTGTCACAATGACATGGTACAGAAATTCCAGTTTGGCACAGACTGCTGCTTACACCTTCTGACTGAGATCACATGAATGCACTAAAAATCCAGTAAAGCTCTTTATGTTCTACAGATCATAGAAATTCATCTGTCACCATAAAATTGCTTGTAAAATCGTCAAGTCTGAGGTCGGTATAACTTTATAGAAATAAAACACAGGACTAGTGAGAGCAACAGATAGATCTGCAACCAGTTATGATCCGTCTTTGTAATCATGGGAAACTGAAAAAGCGCAAATATATACAGTCTGACCTCTGACTAATCCCTATGTAATTCTGGATGTCTAAGCATTTCTGTCAAATTGATAAATATTTTGCTACATAGACAAGAGGGACTCATGCTTATTTGGATTTTCAAACAATAAAGCCAATGACAAATCATAGTCATTCCTAAAACAATTTTTTTTTTCCCCCTCTACTGCGGGGGGAGAGAGAAAAAAGAGAGAGAGAAAAAAAAAAAAAGGCTCTCGGTTTAATAGTCATACCTGATCCTCGGTGTAGACCTTTTCATAGGTCAGGTTGGTGATTGTAACCTCACTGTTGGACGTCTTCCGGATCTCGTGCTCTGGTCTCTTAGTGGCTTTGCCGGTGTACAGAAGGTCACGCAAACTCTCGTTGTAAATCTCAACAAAGCTTGCTGTCAAGTTAAACTGGGGCAAAAACATAAAGGTTTCAATAATTAGTATACACCTGAGTCTTTGCTGACAAAAACCTACCACAAGTCACAGCACGTAGTTTCAAGTTTTTACAAAATAAATATCAGTTTGTTTATAAATATGTGGATAATTTGACTCTTCAATATAGCAGAGAAATTCTGTGATGATTCTGCCATTTAATGATATCATAATTACATTTAATGTTTTGAGACTCTCAGAGACCAAAAGTAACTACTTTAAACAGCATCTTAATTTTGGTGCCCGAGATCATTATGGTTATGTTATAAAGAAAGTATTAATACTCTTCTTGAAATGCCAAATGATCTTCAGCTCCTAAAACTCACCTCCCAGCCTTGTGTTCCCAGCTTCTCACTGGCTTTGAAGATTTGCTGCACAGCTCTGGGAATGACGCCTCTGGTGTCATCAAACTCATCTCCTTCCATAGTGTACGTCTTTCCACTTCCTGTCTGACCGTAGGCAAAGCAGCAGACATTGTAACCGTCCAGTGCTGACTGCACCAGCAATGAGATCTCTTCAAAAATCTGTGAGAGAGGAAAGACAAAAACAAAACAAAACATAATTTTCTCACATAGAGCCCAAGTAAAGAAAATATAGTCTTCATTTAAAGTAACTTGAAGTTTACTTGGTAGAATTATATACCTCCTCCTGTGATGCCTGGGGCCCAAACACTCGGTCAAAACTGAAATTGTAATTCTTCTGAGTGTCTGTAGTTTTGCCTGTGTGAGACTGAAGGGCAGAAACATTTCAAATTCAGTTTTGAACAATCTGTTTCCTAAATTAAAAGAATGGGTTTGTGGCGTCCCAAAATGTTCTCACCTCCTCTGTTTTGGCCAGCATTATGGACTTGTTGTCCCCAGCTGCAAGCTGGATATGCTTACTGAGGCCCCCAGTCACTAGAGGGCGCACTCTGCAAAACACCCTTATATTACCCTGAATCAGAAAAGTAGAAAAGAATCAATGGGAGAAATTCAATGTTTTTCTTTCCCAAATGAATTAATGCAGAACTGGAACAGAAGTGACATGTTAACCCTGCCCATGGACAAGCTGGGAGGTCTTAGAATATGCAGCTTACTCAGCTTTGCTATGCTGTAACATCACGCTGCAACTTGCCTTAAGCTCTTGGATGATATTGTGTAGACGTCTGCGCTCCATCTCCCCAGAATGAAGTTCATCCCTCTGCTGCTCCACGGTTTCTTTGAGGGCGCGGACATCTTCCTCTGTGTCCCTGAGGTTGGCCTGCAGACGGGCCATGGTTGACTCTTGCACAGATAGTTTCATCTACAGAGAAGAAAAAGATATAGAATTATAGATCTGCATTATTAAAATGGATTAAATTCCTAAATCTCTCCTGAACTAATGTCTGTAAACATGGACAGTAACTTTCTGTTGTTCAGCTGCTCACCTTCAGAGTCTGCAGTTCTGTCTCCTGGCTGTCTCTGAGAGTCTCCATGACCTTGTATTTTCCCTCTAAATTAGACAGTTCTTTCTGAAGAGAGCTCTTGTCACTTGACACTTTCTCCAGCTCCTCACGGACCCCTGACAATATGTGCAGTTCCACCTCAAACTCACTTAAAAACAAAAAACATTATTCTTTACCAATTTCAAAATTATGACCATACAATGCTTCATTTTCAGAATAAACTGGTTCTCCTACCTGATCTGGCTCCTCTGTTTCTCAACTACTTTCTCCAGTTCAGTCACTTTGGTTTGACTCTTGGCCATGGAGCCTTTCAACACATCATTCTCATCATTAATAGTTTTGACCCTCGTCTGGTAATTGCGAATCTTATCCTCCATGTCGGTGACTTTACCCTTCAGATCCCATGCATGTCGTCGGGGAGCTCCAGTTCCACCTGTAAACAAAACGATTACATTTTACATACAGTAGGTTCTAAGTCCTATTTTTTTTTTTTTTTTATCAGCATTCAGAAAGGCTAGCAATTGCAGCTCTCATTTGCTTCAAAACACAACAAACAATGATTTCATAAGGAAGACGTAAGAAGCAAGACTGCCTCCTCACCTGTTTTGGGACCAGCAGGTTGTTTTATGTTGTTTCCTCTAGGAGCAGTGGAGGCTACAGATTGCTTTAACACACCTGATAGAACATTGAAGCATTATAATACACAAACATGATCTATTATTTTCATCATTAATAGTGTTTCTGAAAATATTTTTTTATAACCCATCACTAAGCCAGACATACCTCTAGAGGGACCAACAGCCACAGTGGCAGCTCCTACACCTCTGATTGGCCTAGCTGTTGGAGGGACAAACACATCCAAATAAAAATTAAATTATAAGACGTTTTATTTGGGGGAGGGATGGCTAGAGAGACTTAGAAGGGACTTACAAATGGGTCCCTTTGCTGCTGTAACAGGTGGCCGCTTGTCTCCAATAATGGTAGCTGCCACTTGTGGTTTGCGAGGCTCTTGGTCTTTGCGCAGCTTTTTCTGCAAATACAAAGACAATCATTCACAACGTGAAACAAATGATTCAGACTTTGTGTTACAACAATCATCTTCTTTTTATGCACAAAAATATATTGCTCTAGCTACAGTAATTTGAGGTACAATGACAGATGACAAAGCAGCTGAACAAATTTTGGAGGCAGATCATTCATAACACCAACCTGAGCAGGAGCCAAGTCCTGATAATTGTCAGAGCTGCTGCTTGCAAGAACCCTCTTACTCATCATGACAGGTAAGCGGGACATATCCTGCAGAAAACCAAGACTTGGTCAAGACAAACTACAACAGAGGAGCACTAAAGCATCGAAACCTCTCCATCATCATAATCGTTCTTGTTCTTTTGAACATACATGAACTTTTTAATTCATTTACAGAGATAAGCATATAGTTTTCTGAGTAATAAATATCCAGCAATGTGTCAAATACCAAGACAGTGGTTGAGTTTCAAAAACAGCAAATACTTTCCAAAATCATCTAACTATTAATATTAAAGGCACTACTTTTTTTCTTAAGGGATGTGATCGTTTTCTGAGACTGCAACTGCATTTACATTTCTCCAAAGGGGTCCAACAACGTTTTTAAACTAATTTCACAAAAATATAGTCATGCAAAACAATAACAATGCAACAGTTGCCCCGTACCTGTCAATAAAAATACGCTTTGATACAATGCAAAAAATACATATCACATGAGCCTATATTACCTCACGCGTGGAGTCAGGCAGGTAGTACATATTTCGCTGTTTTTTGTTTGCTTTAAGATAAACGTTAGTTTTATAAACGTAGATTAATCAACTGCACCCTTGTATGTGAATGAGATCTTACAAAACGTGTTCAGTTTGTATTTGCTTGGCCTGGATTATCATTACTCATTGAAAAGAAAGCCATAAAATCTTATTTTTACTGACATTAATCGCGGTTAGCTTAAACATATAGGTGCGGTCTAGCGTTAACGTCCCGTAAAAGATTTTTTGTTAACATCTGAGTATAATTTGTAACTACCCGTCCAGATTTGGGATGATAGTAAATTCTTGTGTCAAATAAATAAAAACAAAATACCTTATACACCGTGATAAGCCTCCACTTTGTCTCTCTCTCAATTCCGCCGTCTTGGACCGTTTGAATTTGAAATTGGACTGTTTTCGAGGGTGCTTTGGACGAGCCGCTCTGATTGGTTGAAACGTGTTAATCTCCGCCTTCTTTTTTGTTTGTGCTCGTTTTGTTGAACGGTGTGTGCCACTTGGGCGGGATGTAGATTGTTCTCAGTATCCTCTGCTTTAAAGGTGGAGCCCAGTCGTTCAAGGCGGGATGACGAAAGAAACACCTCGTGCTGTAACGCAGTATCAAGAAAAAATATTAATTATATTGAATTTGAAAAAAAAAAAGACATATGGCCCGACTATATATATA
>JBAMYA010000003.1:6743490-6768310 GCA_037176975.1 Arrhamphus sclerolepis
TATATAGATAGATAGATAGTCGGGCCCAGCTGTTCCAACACAGCTGAGAGCCAGTTACTGGCTGACAGGTGGCAGGCACATCTTCAGCCTATTTGTCACCAAATATACATCATCTACATCTTTACAAATAACATACAGTTTTGATTTCAGTAAAACAATTAAAACAGTAAGAGTTTTTCATCATGTTTTTCAACTTTATTCTTCATAGGGGAATAAACAGTCTGTTCAAATGAGTAAGAGATTTAACTGTGCATACAGTATGTAAGAGTGTAGCATAGGAGAACAATTAATAACTGTCTGATCAGGAGCATCAGTATGTCATTTTTCAGATAAACACAAAGAAATACACGGTGGAGTATACATGAACATCATCAGCCTGTTGCACAGACTGACTGAACATTTTTGATTGGGTAAAGACATCTTGAGCAGCATTCCAGGTCACCTGTATCACAACTTCTTTTAACCGTTTAAGTATTGATCAGATCATTTGTAGGAGTGTCATCACCGTTATTAATTCGTATAAATTAAAATCAGAAATATTGTATTGTTGTACTGGTGCCATGGTTCTCAAATTGAAGAGAAGATCAAACAACTGATTGGAATTACATATAATTAAATTAAAAAAAAAAAAAATGAAAAAAACAAAAAAACAAAACAAAACACACACTTGTAAATGATGTGTATGGTTGTGCTAAGAGAAATGATCATATTTAAGCAATTCGCAAGCCTCTATCAGATTTTATAAACTTTTCTGAACTTGGCACTTACACTCCATCAACGCTAAATGTGACCTGGGACACAGCCTGTGATTTGGTACATGTTAATTGAAGTTTTTCAGTTTTCATATCTTCTGTACACAAGACATACTTCCCTTTTACAGATGATGAAAAAGTTTTATCTATCTATTTTATGTACAGCAAAATGCAATACCATAATGCCTCAGACTGGATATAATGTAGATAACACTAGCAATACAGTTATAATGAAAGGAGTAACAATATGTATGAAAAGTTCTTTAAAAAAAAAAAAAAAAAAAAAAGGAGGAAGAGAGATTGATAACAGTACCTATCAGCCATGTTCCACTCAAGATCAGCCACCTTGACAAAGCCAAGTTGGGCTGCCTTCACTCATTGGAAGATAATAAACAGCTTCTCTTGGGAAAAAGAAAAAAAATTGCAAACAGGACAAAGACGCTCTCTCTGGACTTGTCTTTCTGTTCCTATCACATTCATGCACTCTCTTTGTTTTCTCTATGTATGTTCACATGTTCCTCTGTCGGTAGAAAAATACAAACATGATATATATATATATTAAAAAAAAGACAAACAATGACGAACATAGGCGTGAAGTAAAAGTTTCAACAAGTGCTCTCATTATGACCCCTCAGTCTTCTTTTCTGACGAGTGAGAATCCTTTGAGATTCAGATGGAGTTTAAGCATAGTCCCCATGCTCCACATACGTATCTTCCTCCTACTCCTCTTCGTTTGTGGTCTTTTCTCAGGCTTGTTCCACTCAAAAACCAGAGATACATTTTTGTTTTGTTCATCCTCAGTTTTTACAGTAATCCAATGCACATCTGTTTTAGTTGCTGTTATGAATCTTTATAGTCTTTCATTGATGAATCCTTGTTTTTCTCTCCCTTGTTTAGGTTTAAACAAAACATCAAAGAATGTCAAGATAAATGTGATCTAGATGCCCTCAGAATTATACTATTCTACGCGCCATAAATGTGCAGAGTAGTGTAATTTTTTTTCAAATTTTACAGATATTTTACACCTTCATCCACCAATGGTCCCTCAGAGCAGGACTGCTGGTTTATAGATGTCTCTTCTGCATTTGGATTTAATTATGAATTCATCAAAGATGAGAGATTTAAAAAGAAAAAAAAAAAACAACAAGAAATGGAGGCTTTTTTTTTTTTTTGCAAAATACAGAGATGTGGCTCTAGGCTGAAGAAAAAGCTACATAAAGTACCAGGTAACAGTTTTGGACACACCCACCCACTCATTTTGGCTGAGGAGGTCCAAACGTTTGACTGGTCAACATCTTGGACCAGTATTTCTGCTGAGAGGTACATGAGAAGTGGACTCAGTACTTTGTAAAATATCTGTGCTTTAACAAGTAACCTAATGCACTCAACACTAGAGCTTCTGAATTGGTTGAATTAAATGTTAATTCTGTCTTTTGACTATAACCCATTTTTACTGTTTAAAGACTGTAATGATGAATACAGTTAAATTACTTGTTCTGATGGGCCTTTTTACACTGCACACACAATTAGTTAATCCCACAAGCAGCACAGGAATATGCAGTCTATGAGTTCATGTGCTCCACCTGTATGGCTGATGTGGAGACGGTTAGGCAGAGGTCTTTGTGGGTCACGGGTAGGTCCCCCACAGTGACTGGTTTGTACTGGATTTCACTGGCTGCCACTGTCTTGTACTGGTGCAAATCAAACGGGCATGGAACCACAGCTTCTGTGGGTTGTTGGGTGGGCTGGTAGCTGCCTGGGGGTCCAGGAGTAGGGTTCTGGTTGGTGTTGTTAGGGTTAGTCTGGCTTTGGAGCTGGGATCCTCTGCCGCCTCCTCTCCCTCGACCGCGGCCTCGCCCTCTGCCTCCTCCTCCGCCCGGCGTCAGGCCCTGGGCCTGCTGAGCAGCCACGGTTGCTGCCACAGTCAGCGGGTCAGGGTTGTGCTTCCTCATGTGTTTCATTAAGTACGTTTCCTAGAAAAAAAGGACATTAGCGCACATTAAGATAGAAAATAAAAACATATAGCTATATATATATATATATATATATTTTTTTTTTTTTGTCAGAGACGAACTGAAATCCTTCCATACAAAAACTGCATTTAGTAAATCTGCTTTATTTGTATTGATACAGAATTTATCCTCACTGTCTGATATGAAATCAGACTAAACGTTTCCTGTTTTAGGTCAGTTAGGATTACCAAAAATATTTTTAATTGCTAAATGGCAGAATAATAAGAGATTTTTTAAAAAAAATACTTTTTTATTACTTTCTTCAAGGTCAGAAGTTAACATAGATCTCCTTAGTATTTGGCTATGTTTGACTTGGGTCAAACACTTGGGTTTCCTTCCAAAAGCTTTTCATAATAGTTTGCTGGTAGTTTTGGTCCATTCTTCCTGGCAGAGTGTGGTTTACAGGTTTACAGTGTGTATGTGTTTATCTTTATACACAGTAATATCAGATGTAAACAATACATTTAATGAATCTCTGGTGCTGACTTTTCTCTTTTATAAGGATCCTAGTTGGAATGTATTTGTGTCTATCAAAGCCATACAGACAATTAACTCCAAACAGGCCATTTGATTAGACAAGAGTCACTCTTTGAGTGTGGATGTGGGACTGCTTCAGTACTGGGTCGTTTAATCACAGTTTAGTAACGCTCTGCCACATTAATGTTAAAAACCTCTTCCTGGGATTTAGTCCAGTACTTGGTCCAACACATCGATTATTCAAGCATTTTTTTTAATCACAGCAAGTATGATACACACAAACAAACAGGCTTTCAAAAGCTTTATACCCATAGAGACCATTTACACATAAAACACTGCTTCCAACGTTTTCCAGTCAGAAGCTGCAGCAGAGTGCTCAGTGAGGCTCTGAAGACTCAAGCGTAATATTGCATGGCTTTGTGTCACCCTTGATGGTGCTGTGATCAACAAATTATACTTTTCTGCTGCTAGTCTGACACTTTGAAAGCTGAGCCATCATTCAATAAATGTATTGTTTTTAGTTATTAAGACTAGTGTCTGACTGATAGTTTAGCGGTAGCCTAATGTGTGGCCATTATCGTGCTGTTGCTGCGGGTGGGAAAGGACCAACAAGTGTCACTGTAACGCAATAAAAGGTTATGTCTTTTTACACTTCTGGTCTCAATTGTATACATGTTTTTTTTTTTTATTTGCCAGCATTGTATAGATTAGACAGTATAGCTGTTCTTCAACAATTCAAGTACTACTTGTACAACTTCATTTGTGATGGAAAGTTTAG
Organism: Arrhamphus sclerolepis; assembly: GCA_037176975.1. Lineage (NCBI taxonomy): Eukaryota > Metazoa > Chordata > Actinopteri > Beloniformes > Hemiramphidae > Arrhamphus > Arrhamphus sclerolepis. The sequence goes on from JBAMYA010000003.1 coordinate 6,747,510, forward strand.
CTACGTACAAGTAACTATGAAAATATGATAAATGGAAAAAACAAAAAAACAAAACAGAGACATTCATTTGATGAAAAAATGTACCTAATCTGAAAAATATATCTGATACTTATATAGAAACAAACATTGATTAGTTATATCCTATCATGACCAACAGGTCTTGTAGAAAAACATTCACAAACACATCTGAAAGCACCTGTCAGTGTTCTACAAATGCATCGTAACCGTCATAGAAAGACAGCAGTCTGTAAATACTGATGACTGACTGGTCTGATAGCGTACCGATGTGTAGGATCTGTTACACAGGCCACAGGAGAACAGCTTGGCATGCTTGACTGTGTGTGTGGACAGGTGCACCTCCAGGCTGGCAGCATCCGTGTAACCACGGTTACAGTTGTGGCACTTGAACGGCTTGTCTTTGTTATGCTGCCGACGGTGAGACTGTGGAGAAAGGAGATGGTCAATAGATGTGTGAAACACTCGTGGTCATGCTGGATAAGACAAAAATGTGTTGCATGTACATGAGAGGAAGAAAGTGCGTTATCAGGGGATGTAAGGAACACTGGTAGGTCAGAAAAACAAACCCATGAATTCACTCACCTGCAGGTTGGACAACTGAGTAAAAGCTTTCTCACAACCAGGATGATTACACTTGTAAGGGCGGTCACCAGTATGAATTCTGGAAAACAAATGAATACATTAAAAAAACAAACTTTTATTAAGCTTGCATAAAACATGTGCATAATTAGTATATGATCTGCTTTATACTGAGGAAGACATGCATGCTTTGGTGTATTATGTTTTGAAACAATACAATTAAATTAAATCAACAACAAAATAACATAACTACTCTCTTGAAGGTTATTATGTTCACTTGACTCCTGTCTTAAAACAACTATGTGATAAAGCTAAAAGCTGTGGAAAATAGTTTTGGACTAAATCATGCAATTAACAGTGCAATCACCAATCAAAAGTCTTTCCATGTCAGGTATGTTGGAGCAGGGAAACATCTAAAACATGTGTACAATGGTTCTTAAGGTAATTACTGAAGGTAAGAGTTTACAAAACCCAGATAGATGTAAAAATATCCAACAATCAAAAATAAAAATAATCTTCCACAGACCTCTTCCCATACATGCACACAAAACAAAACACCAGATTGTCCAAAGCCCAGCCCAGCCCAGTACCGTGTGTGCTGCTGTAGGTGACTGAGCTGCCTGAATGTTTTCTGGCAGTAGTTACAGGTGTAGGGCTTGGCCCCGGTGTGGATGCGGATGTGCTGGGACAGGTAGCTGGAGTTGGCAAACGACTTGGAGCAGTGGGGACACTTGTGGGGCTTGGCCTCAGTGTGGTTTCTAACACGGGAAGCCGGGATTGGAGGGTTGAGAGGGTGGGGAGAGAGAAACAGAGAGAAACAGCGAGAGATTTTTAAGCTACAGCATGACCAAACTTCACGATGAACTGAAGACCAAATCATGCGTAAAAGTTTCAAGGATCTGCGATCACTTATGTTGATCAAAGATCGTTAAGTTTGACAGTGTGCTCTTTGTGCTGTGTCTGAGTTGTGATAACACAGAATTAACATACAGCAAGCATAGTCACACTTTACTCTCTCTCTCTCTCTCTCTCTCTCTCTCTCTCTCGCTCTCCACTTAGTGTGTCCAGCTGTGAGTGGAGTGTGAGTGTGGTTTTCTGACTCTACTTCAGAAAAACTGAACTGTGATTCAAAAAGGGATGGCAGATCAGAGAAGCATAGCTTCCTGTTTGAAAAAAGCAGCCCAAGCATGGAAATGAGCAAAATGAAAACACGACAAACATGATCGTACATAAAATAAATTAACTTATTGGAATGATGAAAGGATGAATGGGAGAAATGTGCTTTGATCACTTACATTGCACAAAATAATTTGTAAAACTATTCTCAACGGGTGACCAATGGCTTCTTATTTTTGGGCACCAATGAATAAAAAATGTAGGTAAACAAATGGCTGTTTTCCACTAGTACCTACTCAACTCAGCTCTATTCTGTTTTAAGGGTTTTCCACTAGGTCATAGTACCGGCTCGTACCTCCTTTTTTCGCACCTACTTAGCTGGGGTTCTAACCGAGCTGAGTCGGGCTGAAAATGCAATTTCACCAGGATGCAGGCCACTGATTGGCCAGAGAATGATGTCACTGATGAATTTTGACAGCAACTCCTTCACACCTGTTATATTTAAAACTCTGCAACAGCAACTGTTATTTACTTTACCTTTATAACTTTATTTTTATAACTAAACTTTGATACAACTAAAAATGGCAAGCAACCCTTCTCCGTGGTGAAACGACGATGCCTCGACATCCTTCATTGTTGTTCTCGCGTACATGACCGTTGTTGTCACAAGATGTCACCGCAGTTTGGGCCGCATTACCACGAAGGCCCCACCCACATCGAGGTGGTACTGAACTGTAATGGAAAACGACTAAGACTGAGCCGAGCCAAGTAGGTACTAGTGGAAAAGGGCCCTAGGTATAGCAAAAAAAAAAAAGGCAGTAAGGACAGTGTATTACTTTAAACTATAATGCTCAGATTGATTAAAAAAAAACAAAAACAAAAAAAACTTCATTGTCATTAAAAATTGTCCTGTACAACCAAATTGCCAGTGCCAAAACTGTCGATTCAAAGGCAACTCAGGCTTTGGGATTCAAATAATAATTATATTCATGATAATAAAAAATAATACATTGCCAGTGGCAGCCTCTTGACACATGTGGGATCCAGCGCTGTTTAAAGCCTTCCCACTGCACGTAAAAACTGGATATATGCGGGAAAGAAATTCAAGGCATCAACTTTTCAGTTGACAAAATCTTCTCACTAACAACCATTGTCTACAAATGCTAATGTTATCTGTGTGGAGCAAATATCTACTTTGAAATATGTATATGTGTGTGTGTGTGTGTATATATATATACATATATATATATATACACACACACACACACAAATATATACATACATACATACATACATACATATATATATATATATACACACACACATATATATAAAGTTATTTTCTATTTTAACTTTAATATGTATCATGATTATTTATAGATGACTCCCAAAGAGGGAATGTGTGAAGATGTTGTGTAAAGGAAAAGATGTTAAGGCAACTACACTAACATGCACCAACATGCCACGTGAATGAATAGTTTGGTGAGAAGTGGTAACATAACTTGACCACAAAATGTCATAAGCTCCATCTACCTGACTTTTTGAGAGGTTTATAGCTAGGAGTATGAAAATCAAGCACACCCTGACATGGAATGAATAACTATTTTAACAGATAAATAGATGAAAATAATAACTCTCCACCATGATTTAATTTAGGTTTGTTGAGATTTCATGAGTGATTCTTCAACTGTGAAAAGAAAGAGCTGAACACTGTCAATACTCTTCCAAAAGACCCAAGCCCAGCATCCTATTCTTCCCTCTATCGCCACAAAGAAGTTCATGCACATGCTTTATGACAGATTACAAGCTCAAACAACCACGCACATTCCCACACTCACACACACGACCTCACAAACTGGTCAACCTTAGTACCGTGTATGCTGCTGTAGGTGACTGAGCTGCCTGAATGTCTTCTGGCAGTAGGTACAGGTGTAGGGCTTGGCCCCACTGTGGATGCGGATGTGCTGGGACAGGTAGCTGGAGTTGGCAAACGACTTGGAGCAGTGGGGACACTTGTGGGGCTTGGCCTCAGTGTGGGACTTGGCGTGGATCTGCATGTCTGACTTGCTGAAGAATGTAACTGCACACATACGACACCTTGGCGGGTGAAAAATAAGAGGTTAAAGGTTTTATGACACAGTAGTTATGGTAAGGGAAAACATGTATTAGTAGCTGAATCAATAATGTTTTTCTTTCATCTTTTCACTACCTGTAGGATTTAGGCCCATCTTTGCTGGTATGATCATCCTCGTCATTTGACAGATCATATGGGTCAGCAGTGTGGTGCTATACACAAAAAGCATAACAAAACAACACAAAAAATCAATTGAAAAGAAAAATCATGGTATCCTACAAAATATATGTAATAACAACACTAACACTCTAAAAACAAAAAAATAAATAAAGTGAGAAAGACCCTCACCTGTCCACCAGCAGCAAGGTGGGCCAATATTAATGCGTCACTTCCTGGAGGGAGGACCCCGCCCACTCTGCTCAACATCTGTTTGCTTTTTCTGCCTCGCTTTGATGGTGTTGGCATGACAACTGCAGGGGGAACAGCAACATCCTCTTTCTTATCTGGAAAAAACAGAGGAAAAAAATTAGGACCTGAAGATATTTCAGTAGAATAAGGCTGGCCTACTAACATTTTAAAATAATCAGACACATCTGTCCTCAAACATTAATTTACAGGTATATCTGTTGTTCAACAGGGTTGTGTAGTCCTTGTCAGAAGCAATGGCAAATCTTACTTAAAAAAAATTATGAAGACCCACTTAATAATGAGCAAGTCTTCCTTGCGCTCACAAAAGAGACCAGTCAGGGTCTGTATAAAAAAACATCTGAGGGTGACCTGGAGTGACTGGGGGTATTATCAACAGATTGTTTAGGCCCTGTGGGTTCTGTGGAGGGTATTGCTTCCAACAGATGCCATCAAATTGCTGTTTGTGGAGTTTGAAGACCATATGAACACCTCCTATTCTTTTCTGTGTTCTTTCAGCACCTCCTTAAAAAGATTTGTTGGGGTCCCACTGCTGACCGGTTAGAAAGGGGGGCAGGGTGGTGGATGAGGAAGTTTAGGGTGTAATTGGTCTGCAAACATTTTTGGTAGACACCAAGAGCTAAAACAGGATTAATGTGAATGCCAGTATGCGGGTTTTCTTGTCAGAACATTGCACTGTAACAAAACCAGTGCTGTTTACTCACATTACCTGTCAGTGGTCATAAAGTTATTGATCAATGTATAAACAATTATGTCGGTGTAGGTTTACATATTTATACATGCAAAAACACACAAAAAAATGAACACTAGTGAGTTCATTTTGGTTGAAAAATGTTTTGAGAAAATGTGAAATTCACAAAGCCCAGTGAAAAGTTTTCTTTCTTCAAACAAAATTGAACAAAACATTAATTACTTGCTAATTTCATTTGAGACTTTAACAGATATAGGAACATATATGACTATTTCATCAGCTCAGATGTACCTTTAAAAACCCCTGTCATTCAGCACTCTACCACTCAGCTACTACTACTGCTACTCTAGAGGGAAGCCTTCATCAACTCAGTGTTCTGCAGTTAGATGAGTCCCTGTCTTGTTTACTTTTAGGGAAAACAGATTCTGGGTTTCATGTGCCAAAGAGGAAGACAATCTGAACTATTACCAGTGAAAGGTGCAAGAACTGAATTGTTTGTAATAGTTTAAGAGTGAATCAGTGACCATAAGTGGTATAGGAAACTTATTTATGTGGGAAGTCACCAGTAATTTAGAAACTTTTAGAGAAATTGGAAAATAGTATACTGTCATAAAGGTAACTTATGTTATGTTTTTTCCAGAAGACGACGCCAGATCAGATTCTGCATGACTTACAACAGCAGAATTCCATAGACTGAGTTTGTGTGTGTTATAGAGCGGCATGTCTGCAGTCCTGATTTGTCTTTGATGGACAATGTATCAGGAACCATGAGGAGGAGAGTCTAATAATGACGACAAAGGAATGTAGAGCAGCTAAAATATTGTATTCAGCAGAATCACTACGAATTTTACATTTGTCGAAATAACTGAAGCTATGATGATCTGCACCTGTGTATTACCTGCATTTGATGGGTGCACTGCAGACACTATCATGGTGGTGGCAGTAGGGGGTCCAGCTACAAATGACTGCGTGGAAGCAGTGGGGACCAGTGTGCCTTGAGGGGTGGTGATCACTAAACCAGCTAAGTTGAAAAAGAAAAACTGTAATCTGGCAGTCAAAATCTTGGGATATTAGACTTATATTCCAGCTATGAATATTTAATGCTTGGTGTGGTAACAAATATAAGAGATATGCTTTTTCCCCTCAACACTGCCAGTATACAAAGCATAAACAACGCTTTGCATAATGGGCAAAGTTAAAGTACCAACACAAACACATTTGATCCTGATATGTACTCACTCCATGTACTGATAAAAATTATGAAATTAACATAATTTGCAAATGCTGATAAAAAAGTTATTGTGTGTTTGCTTTCTTTAGAACTCACTTAGCAACTTGAGAGGGAGATGTCACAATCCAGGCAGAAAAAAGGGGCATGACCTCTCACTTACCTGCAGTCATGATACCTGTGGAGGGAACAGGCACGACGGTGACGTTCTGGGAAGTGTGAGAAGGATGCAGGTGTCCCCCGACTGCACTCAAGGGTGCACCACTGCTGTTTCCACCACCGCCTCCTTCCTGTTTGGGCACCACCCGCACCCCAGCCCCTGATTCCACTGAGCTCGGAATGGCAAGCACAGCTGTGGGATAATGAGGAGATGAGGTGGAAGACGCAGAGGAGTGAGGAAAAGGGGGCGCATTGGTCTTCTCTGGACCCAGTTGCTCCTTTGCCTTGTTCAGGAACATGGCGTTCTCGATCTAGACAGTGGTGAGTAAAGGAAGGAAAGAAGGAAGGGTGAAGTTATAAAGGGGAGAGCAAATGGTTATGGAGAAGGTAAAATGATTCATGAGGGTGGCAAAGTGAGGATTTGGTGATGAAACGATGCAGGATCACAGGAGGTGAGAACAATGAAGGAGAGTGAAGGATGAAAAGCATAAATGGGGATGCTCGCAAGAGATGAGGAGGACATGGGATGGGAAGTAAGGTGAGGAAAGTACAAGATTATGACGATACAGAGAAGATATGAACAGGTGCAGATGGAGGGAATGTGAGGCAGATTGAAAAAGGCAGAAGAGAAACAGAAATTACAATTGAGGGGAAAGCATACAGAGAATGAAAACATATTGGAAGAGGCAGGGAGGAAAAGTAATGGATGTGTTAAGTTCACATTCAGAGAAAACAGGAGGAGACAAAGATTAAAATAAGAAGGATAAAGGAGATAATCAGAAAAACAAGATGTGTGAATGTAAGAAATAGTGATCAAAGTGTGTTTTATGTTCAGTTGAGGAGAGGATGGTGAAGAACAAAATGACAATTGAAAGTAAGGAGGAGGAAGGGGCAGGAACAATGCGTCATGTAAAGCGTGAAGGGTATGAGTGATGTGTTGGATTAGAGAGAGGACAGACAGAAGAAGAGAAGAAAGCAATGGGAGAAAAGAGAAAAAACAAAGGCATGGTGAGATGCAAAAAGTAGGCATGAAAATAAGGGAAAGGGACGAAGAGAAAATGAAGAGATGAGAGAGGAGAGAGACAGGAGTGATCATGTGATCAGGTAAATTCACCAAGAAAAAAATACTCAAAAAGACTTCACTGTGAGCTCAACTTCAGCAACTAAGCTAACATTATTTGGTTGTGTTATAGAAAACATGTCAGGTTCAAATTATTGTCTGGTGCTATGTAATCTTTAAAGTATTTCCATTAACAGTCAAAGTGATAATGGCTTCAGCGTATCTTTTGCCAGAACACATACCACTATACCATGTGTATTTCAAGACAATTCCAACAATAAGGTTGTCTCTACCTGTCCTTGTACAGTGGGGACGGGAGACCAAAAGTATGATGAGTTGAAATGGGAATCGTCCATTATTTCTGTAATTAAAAAGCAACACACTTAGAAAACACCTGTCCTCCCCTCCTCATTGATTTTTTTTTTCTCTTATTGTCACACGAAAGGAGACCATGCGTGGCTGCATTTTAGCCATCTTAGCTTGTTTCCTTTCCATGTATCCGCTCTTCCACATGCTTACAAATTGAATATTTAAAGTTTGAGATCAAAGCAAAGCTGGACAGCAAATACCACTAAATTTCAGAGGTTTGCTTTACACAGTAACTATAATCTCATTGCAGTGTATCTACAGATTTGTATTGTGACTGTGTATTGTATTGTGTACAAATCTGAATGGGAAACACCTGCAGCTTTTTCTTCTCAGCTATTTTTCAATACTAATCTAACGTATAGAGAAGTGGATGTGAAAGGAAACAGGCAAAGATTTCCATCCCAACGGGGATGCAAATACAAAAAAATGTTTACATGAGGACAGATAGGCAAGAGTTAAGAAAATACTAATTATTATCTGTCTTTTTTTTTCTTGTTTAGTAACACAGCCCATGCACTTCATCCTCTCATACACATAATGTGTTGCTATAAACAATCTCAGAGTGGCTGCTTTATCAGCAACATGTGACTGAGCTGTTTTGGGGGAAAAAAGAAGTTGATGTCGTCTGGATGTATTAAAAGTTACATCCTCTCTAAAAGTACATGTTTTGTTCACTGCACTCATTGTTTGAAAAACCTAATACACATTTTCTATTCCTGATTATCTCCCACTGACACACAGGCAATATACCCCCCCCCCCCTTTTTTTTTTTTAATGAAGCAGAAAATAAAGTTTATGGTTTTATTGTTCGGTGTTGGCATGCATATGCACTTTTTTTGTCCGCAGAAAATTTGATTTTGAAGTTTATCTCTCTGAATGCATGGGTAAAACTGTAGATGCCATGCATAGTCATATTGCCCACATACCCAAAAACAAAAAAAGGCATGCGTTCAATTACTTGTTAGTAAAGCTTGACCCGACATATATTAGGTTATTAAGAGGAGCATGGGAAGCACATGAAAAATTACAGTCACCACAACAGACTGCTTAACATTTATTTTTTTCCTCCGGTATCCGCATATTTCATGCAACACAACTGCGGGTACGTTTGCGCTGTTTTTTTTTTTCATGAGCCTCCTCTCTCTTCTTTAAGGCTGCACACACGGGTTAATGATAAAAAAAAGTGACAAGTCTCGAAGACTACATACATTTCCCACATGTTGTAGTTACAAGGGGGCGTTATTGGTGTATTACAAAGTCAACGATCAGTGCCCTGAGAGCCATTTTCGATGAGAGGGCACAAGCTGGTTCAACATTGTGGCACTGCAAGCTAAGAGCTAACGTTATAGCAGTCACTGATTAAATGTTGGAAATAATTTTTGAAGAGAGAGAGAGGGGGAAAAAAGAAACATGTTAACACTGGAAGGCATCCTATCTTGCAGATGGGTTACAGTGCACCAAGCCGGCAGCCGATTGTGTTGTGTGGGCTACACGCAAACATGGCTAACAGAGCTAACTCGCCTCCATTAATTTTCTCCTTTTGTTCGCTGAGTCTCAGCTACAAGGAGGCCCTCATGTTCATCTGCTTTGACAATATGCCGCCGAGCAAACAAATACACTCGTTCTCCCTACGCCTCCATTCCTCGCTCCCTGCTCATCTCACTGAGAGAAAATAAAAAAAAAAAAAGAAAAAAAAAGTCTCGAGGAAAAAAAAAAAAAAAAAACAAGACAGAAAAAAAAAAAACGTCGACGCCGTTGCCTCTGTTGGAGACGCAGCTTCATGCAGACTTCCGGCTACTGGCACGACGGTGCTCTCAGACACACTGAAAAAAACAGTTAATTAACAACGGACTTATAACTCCTGCGTTAATTACCGGTGAGCTGGACTCCCCGTCAACCCCCCCGGAGGTTCCTCGGGTCGGGACAGTTAGGAAACTTTGTCCAAATCCGCCCCTCAAAAGCCAACAGTTAGGCCTTTTTTTCTTCGTTTTTTTCTTTTTTTCCCTCCAGTTCTTTTCAGATGTGTCAAATCAGACACACTTAAAACAGCATTGCTTCCGGTTACCTCTTTCAGAATAAAATCCCTGATTAAATTACAAATGTGTTTTTATAACCAAATTAACAATAAACAGAAATAAAAATTATTATAAATTTAAGCATGTGGTTATTGTGCAGTGGGTTTAAGAGTTTGATATAATGTTAATAGTTCTATTTGTTAGCATATAGTAATTGAAGTAGTTATACATATGTAGTGGTCAATTTCTATATTTTTTGCCATTTGTCTTATATGATCAACAGTTTGTGTAGATGTTCTGAATCTAATTTGAAATACACTACAATGGGATATTCCTGAATAATAAATGCCTTACTTTCTTACCAACTTCCTGTACAAGATTGATGCGTTTTTTTTTGTGTTGACTTGACACAACGTTTAACGTCCAGACATCGTTTCCGGTATATGGCTAACATTATCACAAATCACATATCGTTTGACTTAAATGGAACCATATGGTCACTTCGGTTGGAGTACCAAAATTATTCTTTTAATTGAGAAGCAATGTGTGTGTGTGTGTGTGTGTGTGTGTGTGTGTGTGTGTGTATATGTACATCTATCTATCTATCTATGTATATGTATATGTAAGTATGTATATATTTTACACTCAAAACCAGACATTAAATCAGACTAGTTTTGCTGTTTTAGGTCAGTTAGGATTACCAAAAATATTTGTTTGCTCAATGGAAGAATTGTGAGAGGTCTTTTTTTCTTTTTTTTGAGCATGTTTTATTACTTTCTTCAAAGTCTGAATTTTACATGCACTAAGATTACTATGCATTTAAACACTTTGGGAAAGAAAAGAAAATAAGCATTCAACTCTTATCAGAATTTTCTTTTTCTTCCAACCTCCATACTCAAGTTCATGGTAGCAAGAGAGAGAGCAAAGATGCAATAACTTGACACCCATAGTTGGTAACTTTGTATTAAACTTTGGTGGCTTGTGAGCTTTCCAAAAACAACAAAGCTTTTATTCTTAGTTTCCAGCTTGTTTATCATACTTTTTACAGATACTTTCCAATGACATTTTGTTACCTTTAGAAAACTGTGAAATTATTCCACACCATAGACTGCATCCACATACTGAACCTTTTCCTGAACCTGAACTTTTTTTTTTTTTTTGAAGACTCATCTGCATTTATGTGTCCAAGTGCTGGTAGCATTAGAAAAGTCTCGACTTACTAGGCTAAAATTGTTCTTCTAAGAGAATTGCTAAGAACTACAGTCACTGTTTTTTTGTAAAAAGAGTTTGATTTATTTAAGTAAGCCTCACTAATCACTATACAATGTGTCACTGCATCAGCAGAAATAAGGAAATTAAACAAAGCACAGAAAAGAAAATAGCATGTGGAGATTGCTACCACAACTTCAGTGCATGCAAGGAAAATCACACTTCAAAAAACTACAAAAATCCATACATCCAACCCAGCTCTCATCAGGCGAAAAGCAGGGCTACTCTCTGGTCAGCAGTCCATCACAGCGCCACATATAGACAAACAACCACACAGGCGCCATTCACTCTTTCGGTCAATTGCCGATGGTTAAATACACAAAATTGTTTTCAGCGTCTCTTGTTTTTTTTTTTCATTGAAGGAGCCTAGTAGTCTGTTTTCTATTTTGTGCACTATACAAAAACCAGGTCAAAAGAGGTGGGTTAAAAAGACAAACATGGTGTTGGTTCAAATCACATTGGGTGTATAAATGACCTAAACTGGTTTAGTAATTGTTTTTGCCTTAAGCCTTCAATATCTTGTGAGGAAATAAAAGCAGAAGGACCATTAAAACGCTTGCTGTGTGATTGCTTGAGAAATTTTCTAACCTCATGTTCTCATTTGGAGTTTCATTTACCGTCTGTCTGTCTACAATTGCTGTTTTTTATTTACAATAAAGGCGATATTGATCTGACTTACCTTATACATCTCATCTGGCAAACAGGATTCCATAAAACGTCCTTAAACATGCACAGTGTTTGATTCATTTCATGTTTTCCATAAAGTATATGATGACCCTTTTGTTCTGAGAGTGAACTGTAGTTATTCTTATCTATGAGGGTGTTCAAGGAAATTTTGATTGCCGAATACCTTTTTTGAAGGCCCTTTAAATCAATTTGAGCCGTGAAAGATTGAGCAAAGATAAAAATCTGATTTATTAATTTTGCCCATGCTTTCTTGACGTTTCAAATATTTCAAACTTTCAAATACATAAAAACGCTGACTGTTTTGCTAGTTTTATTTTTAGTGCTCCAGTTCTTGTACAAAGCACATTAAATTGACCTAATTATATTTTCGCACCTCTCCTTCCTTCTGTCTTCTTCTAAACTGAACGTCTTTGCACCCTTATCTTGTGATTGGCCCTTACTTACTCTCCAATAACCCGTGTTTTCTTCTCTCTTTTCAATTTTATTTGTCTTGCAGCAGTGATTCTCAGCCAGACTGGTTACTGCAATGAATGGTAATACCATCCATCCAGCCAACACCACTTCAGCAGGAGGAGGTCAAAGTGTAGCAGTGCCCCCAAGAGGCTGGAGGGAGTTCTGTGAGCTGCATGCCATTGCCACAGCCCGGCAGCTGGCCGGTCATTATCGGAGTTTTGCTAGAGAGCGGCCACAACACGACGTGCTCCCACCAGAAGCTTTTTCCAAACAGTTCACTGACCTCTTCCGACAACACTTCTGCTGCGAAGTTGACAAAGACGGCACTCCTCTCACCCAGAACACGCAGTGCTCTTCTGCTTCCGTTAACACCTCTTCTACATCTTCACTACCCCCGACTCTTCAATCACATGCTCTGATTAATCAGTTGCGGATCACATCTTTGTCTGGGACACAGGACTATAGGGAGGCAGGCAGGCAAAATGGAGGAGCAGGTCTGTTATCTTTGGCACCAAAAGTGGAGTCAGTGGTGGTAAGCCGGGAGCAGGAGCAGCCATTGAGATGTGCTACTGGACACTCCTTTACAGGATCGCGAAGTTTTGGCAGTTCCACACCATTGATTCGTAGCCATAGCAATGAAGAGATCTCTGGTGCTGATCACCATCAGCTGAGTGAGCGGTACTCCTCTGACTCATTGGCATCAAGTCCTGGACACACTGACGTTACACATTTCTCTGTCAACCAAATACAGCAGACGGTAAAACGGCTGTTTAAGAGACGGCCCCAACCCAGCCCCCGCTCATCCCAGGACCTGTCTCTCATCAACCCCAATCCCACCACCAACAATAATAATCCCCCAAATAATGGTGACAGAGTGGCCGGAATTTCCTCCACTAATGAGGAAGGGTCATCCTCATCCACTTCCTCCCACTCTTCTTGTCAAAATTCTGAAGCCACACCTGCAGCCGCTTCACAACGGCTTGGCGTGGTCTCTAATATCCTTAATAGTTTCCGTTGGCTTCGCAGCAGAAGCATTAGGCAGAGAAGGTCAGAGGTGAGCGGCTGCTGTAAAGAGGACCAACTTAAGTACTTGCTGGTGGATGACACTATTTCGGATTTTCAGCCCCACTGGCAACGCTGCCGCCTGCTGGTCAGGAAGATCAGAGACGCCCAAAGTGGAGGAGGAAGAGGAGGAGGCGAGAGGTACCAGTTGGAGCTCTACGATCCTCCCAAGGTAGAAACACATTCTCATGCACATTTATATATCCAACATTCTTACATTCAATCAGGATTCTCATGATCTTCTCATTTTCCTTTTATTAAAATTTAAGCTGCACCAACTAACTTTTAACTTACAGTTACTTTTCCAAACAAATCTCACTAAGCTTAATGACAGTGGCTTGAAGGAGGAAGTGTATACTGAATGCATTATGTTACTGCAATTTTTTTCACACAAGCCATATTTTCAATAATTGCAGTAGTGGCGAAAACCTTGTCTCTGTGCTTGATAGAGTCAAAAGATAATTGTTTGAATTGTGAATTGTACATGTCTCTTTGGGTAGAGAAAAGTTGCAAGACCTTTTTTAAAACATGCACAACCCACAGAAGATGGGAGTAGAGTGTCGCAACTTCACCCCCAAAACCAGGTGCTATTAGCAAAGGTTTAAAGATGTGGTTTCTTTATTGTATGTCTGTTTTGTTTTTTGTTTGTTTTACCAAAGCATGTAACGGCAAAAGGTCATAATATGTCTCCTAGGTGTGTTGTTGGTTGAGGAAGGTGTAACTAGCAGATGTTTCAACAACATCACACAGGTTTTGTAATTGATATCAATTTTCACTGTTAGTGCTGGTTCCAGTACAGATGTTTCCTCCTTTGATAGCACTTTGCTTGACAGGATTCTGTGTAAAATTACCGATTTTTTTTTCGACTTCTCAGAACTGTGCACACCGCTGAGCCATTTCACATCTGGCAGGTTCCTCATTGTGTGTTTCATATCTATATAAGATAAGTCTGCAGATCTGTTTGTGTCAATAAGATGGCAACCCACAGAAACCTTTAAAGGGTTTGCTTGGCAAACTTAAATTAACAATGCGACATAGTCTAAATCAACAACAAACATGAGCACACACACATAAAGACAGAAAGTAATTTCCTGTTTCCAGCTGTTTTATTCACAGGGTTTTTCCCCCTCCTTTTTAAAATCACCCTTTTTCTCTGATGGTGTTTACTTTCATAAATGGCATTTTATTGCATTTTGTAGTCCGTTTTTAGTTCAATTTGTGATATGACAAAACAAGACTGTGATGACATTTAGCTTACTGATAGTTGGTTTTCATGACACCTTTGTAACTTCAGTTAAAAAATAAATCATTCACAAGTAAGAATGTGCTGGCATGTAGTGTGATCATCGGTATATAAAATTAGTCTAATGAAAACTAATTGCATGCAAACATGCAGTGTGACTGTTAAGATTCCATTGAACACTGATTACCTGGTGAGATAGGGTAACAATACTTTGCACTTTAACCTAGATGACGCAGCTTTAGGAAACAAAGTTAGATTTGGATTTTTATCAGCCTTGGCCTTACCGAATTATCACCTATTGGCATGCATCTTCAAATATATTTATCTTTATAAAATAAATATATCTTTTTTTCCACACTGTGACATTTCTGTACTTGCATACATCAAGCAATCTGCAAAATTCATGCCTTGTTTTACACTTTGGTGTGTACTTATACCTCCCACACTATTTCCTGTTTGTTTTGGGTTTGCTTCAGCCAGTTACAACTTCTCTACTTTATACCTGATTATAAAACATCCACTAAACTATAATAAAATCTAAATTCACCACATTTAGAAAAAAGTTTTTTTTTTTGAACAACTTGAATTTCTTAAAGTTAGGAACAGTATGTCCAGTTTCCTTCCTCTTACTTTGCTTGTTGACATTTCAATACACCACAGCGCTTACTAAAATGAATCCATGCAAACTAGAGCTCATGGCATTAAACCCTGCAGGATTTCCAGATGAGACCAGCTGCAAGACAGTATGCAATTTCCCCAAACCAGTAATTAGCGCAGCTAGTTTGAAGACTGTCTTATGAGTTCAGTCTTCTCATGGTTTAAATGTTCAGTCGAGCTCAAAGAGAGGTCATTGAAAAAGCTGTTGCATGCATGTGTGTGTCTGAGGGTGTGTATGTTTTGAGTGTATTATATTTAGCAGCCCTCAACTCGTCAAACAGCTGCAGCCTTATCCATGTGCGTGAGGTAATTCACTTGATGATGGAGCCTGAGCTTTGTGTGTGGATGCATGTTTGTACAGAATGGGAAGGCATTGGCAGGATTCACTGGGCCCATTGCAGTTCAGCTTTAGTTAGCCAACTGCATAGATGCTCTGAGTTTTCTCCCTCTTTTGTGTGCATGTGTGTGTGTGCACATGCATGCGCGTGTGTATAATCTTGGCAGGACAGATAGATAAGGTCCTGAGAATGGCCTTAAAAGGAAGGAGAGTGGCGGAGCTGCATGCTCGCCTTTTTAACACACACAAGAAAAACCAAATGTATTCACAACAAACGAAATTATTCACACACCACCCTGTAAAGAGTTGGTGTTCCTGTGTGATATATTCTGTTCATAAGTTTGCTTTTTTTGTGAATGTAAATTGGACATGTCGACTTTTTTTTCCATCAGTATAGGGGCGTGTGTTGTAACACTGTATACATATTAAGACTGCTCATGAAATAGGAGTTCACTTATAGCGTTTGTGTTAGCATTTTTATTTATATCTGTTAATGTGTGTGCGTGTCATTATGCGTGTGAAACAGAAGTAATATCATTGAGCTCATTTAGTACAAAAGAGCAAGCTGCATGCAAACTGATAATGCTTCGCGTGAGAAAGCAGCAGTCAAGGCGCAGCTGTAAGTTGCATACTATTAACCTGGAAGGGCAATACAAGATAATGTCCTGTCAGATTTTAAGCAACACATTACATTATCATTTCCTGTGTTGTTGTTGTTTTTGTTTTGTTTTGTTTTGTTTTTATCAGGCAGGCTTTAAACCTATATAAAATCTGAAGGCAACAGAACACATGGGTGTGTCCTCAATAAAGTATACTCTCTCCATGAGAAATATTGTTGAATGTCTGTTCCATCCTGCTGTTTTAGTGAAAACTGGGACTAGTTTCACTTCTGCATACTCTGAATTGTTAGCTTGCATTTTAAACTAAAATAGCAGCACATTCAAAACAAAAAAAAAGGCTACTCGTGCAGTATGTACCTGATTCTATACATGTTTGCGTAAGAATAAGAATCTTGACTGTTTTATGTGAATTAGTCATGGATTAGAGGTTTTTCAGATGTCAATAATTTTTAACACAATTTTTCATCTGCATCATGAGTATGGTCACGTTATCATCATCGTTGATTGTAGTCAGTATGACTAAACAATATATTGCAGTCAACACCACCCTTGAAAATTCATTTTCGATTTTCTTTGGTAATGTTAGCTTTGATGCAAATTTGCGTTACTTAACTGAAATAAAATGGGGAGGTTAAAGCATATCAGTGACCCAAAGCATGCACCAAACATCAGCTTCCGACTTTCCAGGAGAACAGAAGTGAAAATACAAAAAGAAGTTGTTAGCAAATCTTTTTATTTTCCCCCTTGGTGAGATATTTATGACAAAATGTCCCAAGTAAAGCAGGAATCAGATAAGCTGTTTGTGGTATACTAATTTATTTATTTATCTATCTTTCTAAATCTGTTTTTCTTTTCTTATCATGTTTCTTTGCACTGAAGGTCATGAAGCCAGGCTGCAGACAAAATGTAGTGTTAACTCAGAACAGACTAAAAGACAAAACAAACCATGAAATTTATTTATAATTACCACTGATATCAGCGTGATTATGCAAGTCTAGTCTAGCTAGTTAAAAACAATTAAGTCCTTCCCCATAGTTCTTGTAATTATTATTTTCTGTTGCAAAACAGAAACACAATACTGTCTTTCATGATCAGGATTTATGTCACGACGTAGTTTTTCAGTTGAAATGACAAAAGTACCAAGTTAGAGCCATTGCAGCTTGCATTTTATTGCAGAAGTGAATCTCGTCTTGTCAGCTGAAAAGCAGGCCTCTCCAGCATGTGTTCAGGATCGTCTGAGACTTTATCCTGACATTTTCAGTCTTGTCTCAGGTTTTAACGCTAGCCTGATGTGGACAACTGACACCATGACACATATTATCCCTGCCCTGATTTCAACATATTTAGTATTCATTCTACTATATTGCTAGGTTTTTTTGTAGTTTATCCTGGAGCTTTTATTTCTTAGAGTTAAATTGTACCCTTTTCCGTACTACAGCCAGATAAGCTGTTTCTTGAACTGTGAGCCCTACTTTTCTTTTCATCTGACATCTAGTAGTCAGGGTTACAGACGAGGCTAGCATCTTGCCAGGAAAATCGTGGTATTCTCTCCTCCAGAGTGTGTTCCCACAGACTTCTACAGTCTGATATGCTTCCTCAGACCTCCTGTAGCCTTCATTTTAATCATACCCCTCTCATCTCATTTCAACTGTGTGCATGTGAGTGTTTGTGCCTTCACATGTGTTTGTTCCAGCTCCTTCAGCCTTAATCTTTCCCACATGGTTTCATTTCATGCTTGTGTGTGCATGTGCCTACACTGTATCATGTTGCCCTTGAAGTTTGTCCTTCTCTGTATGTGTTTGTGCTTTCCAATAGATTCTCACGTTTTTGTGTCGAGGCTTTGTCACTTACATCCCGATGTGACACCATATTCTGAGCCCTGAGTACAAAGAAAATACAAACATTTACAGTAAATAGTGTGCTTAGAAAAATCAAATGTAAAGTTATGCTGCATTAAACCAATGGAGTTGGTGCTATGAATGAGCAGACTGCATTCATGTCTGCGTCGTTTTTCATTTGGTGTATGCTTATGGGTTTCTTCCTTCTTCTTGTGACAGTAAGAGGCATTTGCAACATCAGTGGAAAATACTTTTCCGACAACTAAACCTTAGTGTCCATCTGTTCTGTGTTACTTGTTTTACTTCAGGCTCTCTTATGGCAACATGTAGTGTTAATTTGGCTCTCTCTGCATACCACAACTAAAGCTCAGAGCACATGGGCCCCAGTCAGCTGAACAAGAAACACAATGAAAGCGACATAGGAAGCACAACAGCAGGAAACATGAAAAAGACAGACTAACAGTAGATATTCCAAGAAAAAGGAGGACAGGTGGAGCCTAAGACATCTTACAAAGTCTTACACAACACAAGGGCCCTTTTTTCTTTCTTGAGTAAATACTCCCTGGTGGCACACATCAGTGTAGCAGGCCTACATAACCATTTGGGTTCAGTTTATGTACATCAAATGAATTAAAAAACATTTTTGTTACATGAAGTTCTGCTAATTTTCAGATGTCTACCATGATGATTTCTACATCATCATTTACATTTTAAAATCTCAAGATGAGTTTGACTTTTAATAAATTTCCCAGTTCCAGAGGATAACATGTACTGTGGAAAGTTTTAAACTCTTTCCCCTGGTGGAAAGCGACATCCTGATTTAATATAGTTAGAATATTATTTTTATTATGTTGACATTTCTGTATTATATTGCACCTCTGGAACAAGACAAGACATTTCAAGGATTTTTTTTAGTTTTCATCAGTCAACCTAGAAACTCAACAACAGATTAACAGCTTATGGCATTATTTCCATAAATAAAAAGAAGCAGAAACAGTTGCTGATACTTAGTTTTTGGTTTCTGTGAAGTCTAATATTTTTGTGAATAAGAATCAGACCACAAAGGCCAAGTGAACATCTCGTGGACATAGTGAAAATAACAACCATTTGAATAGTTTTGGAGGAGATCTAGACCGTATTGGCTCTGCTGACACCAACAGTGCGCAGATTGTTTCTTCAGAGTTTCATTTTATATCACAGCAGTCTTCATATCTCACCCACAAAGCCGAATCTTTTCCTCTTTCCAGGGATAGAGTTTCATGAAATTTAGAGATGATGCCTCAAAGTGATTGAGTCATGATTGTGTGTGGGTGCACATACATTCTTCAGCAACTTATTCACTGTGCGTGTGTTCACCACATGTGATTATATATAGTGGAAATATCATGTCACAAATGATTTTGTTTCGACTCAACGGATGAAGCGTGAGACCAAGTGTGTTAATGATTGTTTTTATCTACTTTGGCTCAGTGACCATGATTACTCAAACTTGGGTCTGCTTTGTCACAAAGGTTCTGCTTTTTTAGTTTCTCTCATCTGATCTGCCCAAACTTGTCTGCCCATTTCATCACAAGATTTGTTAGAGTCCGGAGAGCTCTCAGAGTTGTTTTATAGAAAAATAAGAATAGTGAACTTGTGATATATCTGCCATCCAGTTATATTTCAGCTATAAAATCTTTGTTTGTTTGCAAACAACATCTTTTGTTTATGTGGCATAAGTTGCTTTCTAGAGTCAATGCCCAGCAGATGTTCTGATTTTTAAAAACATCACATATGTCTTCTGAGTTTAGTGTTTAAAAAAAGGTTTTAACATGAATTAAGATTTAGGATTTCTTGATCATAGCCTTGAGTTACCATAATGACATAAATGTTTTTATCATTACACTGTCCCCTTTTCGCTGAAACTCTTTCCTGAAACTGAAACAGACAAAAAACAAACAAACAAATAAAACAGTGACTGTGATTGTTCCTATACAGAGGAACGTCAAAACAAGGTATAATGTCACATCATGATTTATTTTTATTTTTTTGACACACAATCTTAATCTGAGTCACCACAAGGACAACACATGTGCAAATAGCTCAATCACCAGTGCTGCTACTCTAAAACATGTGCAGAGTAGCAGCAGAGGAACACGCGAGATATGTTGTGCAATGCTTTTTTCAAAAGCATAAATAAACCAAAATCCTACAAAATATTTCTGTCAAAATTGTCAGGTTGTCTCTTTTAAACTACTAACTATTGCTAATATAAACTGCTGATATATATTCTATCACATGATCCAAATTGGATCATCAAAAAGCTTACACAAGTCATGTATCACATGCCATAACCTAGAAGGTTATGCTTGTTGCACTTTTTGAAATGGGTTAAGTTTAAAAAAAATGTATGTAGAGCTAAACCTTCAAAGCAGAGTGTTGAGTTACAGCTGAGTTCGCCGTTGTTGAATGAAAACATTTACAGTCATGGGAAAGAGCAGTGAGGCTTTTGGACAAAAGCAGGCTAGAGATTTCCTGCGCAAAAGGGCACAAAGGAAGGATCTTTAAAAACCCGAAGAAACTTCATTTCGTACACAGCCTGCTTTTAAAAATATAAGCTTAGTTAGGTTTCTGGTGTTCATGCCAGGATTGTTTGAATAGATAGTGTAATTTGCAAATTTTACTTGGTAATCTTGCTGTCATGGCTAATGCAAGGCCTCATAAATAATAAATCTTGTGTTAGTGCTAGAGTCTAGAGTGCTCACTTGTCGTAAACTTTAATCCTATATTCTATTCTTTTTTTCTCTCAATTAAACACTTTCACACACCATACTTGTGTGAAGAATGGGTTTGAAGGATTACAACTAGGGAGCCAGTATGTAGGTGAAGTCATCAATAATGACTCTTGTCAGGAAGTTAAA
>JBAMYA010000003.1:6768410-6800741 GCA_037176975.1 Arrhamphus sclerolepis
TTATGTATGTATATATATATATATATATATATACATATATATATGTGTGTGTGTGTGTGTGTGTATACATATATCTATATATATATGTATGTATACACACATATAAACATATAAACCTCCTGCATGCTACTTTTCTTAACAACTGACTGGGAAAATGTTAAAGCAGCAAGTTCCTTTTCTTTATTGTGTCTTGTGTGTAGTTGCTTTTGGGCGTGTGTTTGTGGATCTAAGTGTTTTTTGAAGTCTTTATACAGACATGCTCTGCACTTGTGTGCAAATGTTTAAATCCTCATGCCTTGCGGGAGTTTAATGTGTGTTTTGTATTGACGGTGGAGGTTGAGATGACAGCAGTTGCCCTCCTTGTCAGTTGCTCACACAGGTTATAGATTTTTTTTTTTTATTGATCTAAAACAAATGCACAAAATTGCGTGAAAAGATGTTGAGACCTGTTGAGATGAACTTAAAGCTCAAATCAATGGCAGCCCTTCACCTGACTGCTTGTCCAACCTCAGTCTTATTACAAAGTGTGTAAACGCTCAGTAGTACTTTGGCCTCTGTGAACGCTCCTCTCTATTTAGTTTTTTCTGAAATTATTTAATTAATATTTTAAAACCAAAAATGTAATCTAAAACATGATCAGATTCTCACAAACTCGTCGGGGATGTGACCCTTTATTAAAAGAATGGATCCTTCTACACACATGGGTGACAACAGTATGTGAACTTCTTTCAGGATGAGACGTGACGTTTGTGTGCAGCAGCTGCTGCTGATCTCTGACTATCATTTTGATGGATTTTAACTGATTCCTCTGTACAGAACAGCTTTTTCTTTTTTTAAGTGGATGAGTTTCCTCACGTAAATGGCTTGCTTTATGTTCTTTTGCAAAAATCTGCATGTTTACATGCACAGTTTAGTTCAGCCGTCGAGGTACAGCTGCAGCGCTACCTTCACAGTTTAGTCTGATGACTGCAGCTCGACAAGCCATCTCACTAGACTCCAGTATTCACACCTATGATTTCAACCATTACAGGCAGCGGCAGCGCCCACTTTCTGAGTGTTAACAGCAGGCATTTAGGGTTTGACTTAATTTGACCTTCCTACAAGTGGAAACAACAGGTAAATTTTTGGTTTAGCCTGTGGCAGCAAATTGGAAAGATGGCAGTGAATTAGATGGACTTACAGTTCTTTACACTCCATTCATCCTGCATGCTTTTCT
Organism: Arrhamphus sclerolepis; assembly: GCA_037176975.1. Classification (NCBI taxonomy): domain Eukaryota; kingdom Metazoa; phylum Chordata; class Actinopteri; order Beloniformes; family Hemiramphidae; genus Arrhamphus; species Arrhamphus sclerolepis. The sequence goes on from JBAMYA010000003.1 coordinate 6,769,627, forward strand.
ATCATTATTACAATTATGATTATTCTTCTTCTTATTATTACGATGATTACTCCTTGCAGCCCTTCATCTGTGCTGTTACAGTTTAGGTTCCTGATGGTGGGTTTATGAATAGTCCTCAATGTGAATACGACTTTAAGTAGCTTATAAATTACCTTTGGTTCCCATGGTGATCCCTCAGACAACTAAATGAAGTGATCTTTTGTTTTTAAAATTTCATCTTCAAATTAACTTCTAACTCCTCGAGGCTCACAGATTGCTGCTGCTCTTTAAATGATTAAATACGTTTTAGTTTTTATTTATGGGTCCTGTGTATCTGCTTCCAACTTTTGTGAGAATCTAATCATGTTTTGGAACAAACATAGAAATACATGGCCCATGTTTTAACCACAGTTCAACCCCATTACTACTATTTAAAAATTGTATTAAAAAAACTTTTAAGTAGACAGAATAACTCACCTTCCACATGCACAAGGTTGGACACAGGGATGGCAGTGACGTAAGATTTTCTATCCAGAAAATGGTCACTTTAAGTCTACGTTGGCATCAAAGAAAAGATCAGGGTTTGTGTTAAAGCAGTTCATTTTGCAGCCTTCACCCCATGTCAGAGGGCTCTGCTGACCGGTTCTCCAGTGTTGTCATGGCAACGAGTCCCCTCTGAAATATGTCCTTGAAAAATGTTGCCATCTTAGACTTCATAGTTCGGTACTATATTTTAGATCATGGAGCAACACACCTATTGAAAAGCCCCCACTCCCCCATTCGCTCTTCCCACTTCTATCTTCTGCTTTTCCTCCACTTTAAATCACTTGTGTGACATTTTCTGCCCTTTACGTCAGCCACTCACTCTCTCTAAATTTCCACTTCTTTGTCTTCTGTCATAATTATCTGTCCAACGCTTTTTCCTCCTCTCCCCACTGTTTCATTCTCTTCTGCTTTCTTCTTTCTCCCACACCTCCCTCCGTGGTCAAAGATTACATGAACATGCCAGTTAGTTTGTTTGTTTTCTTAGCTGACCAAAATATATGCAGCTTCCCTTCAAGAGGTGCTATCTGGTTGCCGATGGAAACTAGAATTTAAATATAGCTTTATTGTGGAAAGATTTCAGTGGCAACTTATTTTACTCACTTCAGTGAATAAATTGTTTTGTGTTTAATAAAGCCTTTATGTCTGCAGGTAATTATTATTACTTTCAGTTTCAGTCCATCATATTGCTACATAGAGTTGCATTAATTTTTGAGAAAAACCACATTTACCTCTCGCTTTCTCGTGTAATCTCGGATTGAAATGTAGTTTCTGAGATATTGCAGCTCCTCAAACTGTCACCTCTCAGCCTCCACTCAAACCTGCAGACAAACAGCTCCAAACCACATCACACAAGTGGCCTCTTGAATATCTCTGTAAGAGCTTTTTGTGTAGTTAAGTGTGAGCATTGTGTGTGTCCATTTCCTCTCTAGAGACGTCCATTTACTTGTGACTAACTGTGAGTAAGGTCATCCTGAACTTCTGCTGCCAAGTTCTCATGTCTTCTCTGTATGTGTGTGTCTTTTATGGGCTTGTAGGTGGTGCACGAGGCTTATAGCAGATTCACAGAGGAGTCTCTGACACAGTCTGTGTGCGATAAACCCTCCGAGTGCATGGAGGTCACCATCAAGGTAAACGCAGTAACCAAAAATGACACATATATAATGCTCATTACTTTGTATGACATATTACTTTTTAAAGGTATTACAGAAAGATACCTTAATGTCTAGTAAACTCTGTGCAACACATTGAAGCGGATTGTGGAACCTTTAAGATTTTTAAAATAGGTGGAATTTGGCATTCAGAATTTAAATATGTAAAAACAAAAACAGTTTTTGCATCATCATCATCATCACTAGCTGACATTTATGCAAGGTCTGAACTGGCTCCAAAACCAATTCAGCACCAGCTTTTAGGTGGTCAAAAAGGGTCTCTTCATTTTCTCAACAACAATTCATTTTACAAAACAAATGTCAAGACAAGTGCAATGTTGTATCTATTTCTGTCCACTGACCAATTTTTTATTTTTATTGTTTCAAAATTTTGGAGGGGGAGGGCAGTGTACAAACAAAGATATCAGAGACTTTAGGAAAGAAAAGAGAAACCTGGGTAAACACAATTTTTATTTATTTATTTTTTTTAAACGTTGAGGAAAAGTAACACTTGTATAGCATTTATCTCTGAGTTTCCGAAGCCAGGCTGTCATCCATACTTGCAATTTTATGCACACGGACATACGCACATAGCGGTACGAGTGGACAAAACACCCTAAAACATCCAACAGTAAAACCAACAATGATAAAGCTTTAGTGCCTTCAACAGCCTCAGTTATGGAGAAGTGCTCTCTTCCACTGAGAGTTTATATTTCTCATATAGTGGTAAGAGATAAATATAGGTAGGCGGTAAGAGGCACTCTCAACATACAGAGTGTCGCGTTTCATCAGGAGGAGGTGCTTTTCCTCGTGTGGATGTGTTACCTTGAACTTGCTCCAAGGCAGCTTAGGTTAGTTCTCAAGTGAAAGTTATAAATGTGGCTGTGTATATGTTTATGATGCTGAAAGATCAGAGTTAAAGCCAACACTATCTCACCAGACCACAAATCCATGGTCATTAAATCACAAGTGTTTCAACAGGTTAGTTTTTATGGAAATTTTTATTTATTTATTTATTTATATATGAGACATCCATCCATCCATCCATCCATTATCTATACCCACTATGTCTCATACAGGGTCATGGGGGTCTGCTGGAGCCCATCCTGGCTCACTTTGGGCGAAAGGCAGGGGTTACATGAGACATAGATAAAAGAATTAATTTAGTTATAATGGGTTAAAGGGAGCTTAACAGAAAAAAGACAAACTGAACAATCATTAATAATCTTTCAGATTACTCAGCAACAACTTCCTTCAGTAAAATGTTCCAAAGTGCTACGTGTAATTAAAAAGCAATCAACCTTTCATGTTTCATTCAGCGGTGGAGCAGATTAAAAATGAAAGAAAGGACCTTTCATCAAACTGAAAGAAGAGGGGCAAAAGTTCAGTGGTTGAAGTTCATTTTAATGTGACGAATTAGAGCTACAATCAGTCTTGACAATCTGACTTTGACAATCAGAGCAAAATGCTTTTTTACAAATGTGTAGTTTCAATTGGCTATAATTTTCAAGATATTAGGGCGGATGTTTTGTTGGGATCCAGGAACAGTGTTCAGTAACGTGGACTCGTGTTCCTTAGTGGTGGAGCGAGCTGAGCAACAGGGCCTGTGGTTCTCTTGTGATCTTTTCTGTGGTGCCTTTGGTCTTTTATTTTGAAAGGGCCTGGTCTTCATTCTCTGTCTGATCCTCATCTGTCTTCTTCCTGCTCCAAAAAGTTTAGTCTGCAGGGATTGGTCAGCTCAAGTAGTCTGATCTGGCATCATCTATACCTCTCTAAATCAACTCTAACACATAAAATGTTACAGTTTTGGGAAGCAAAGTAAGTAATATGCATTTTTATTGCATGTACTACTAGGACAGAAAGTAGCGCTGGGTTCAGAGGAGTAGAAGGTAAATCCATAAATATGGTCGCAGAAGCAAGTGCATAAATTATTCACATTGCCTTTCTCTGACCTAAATTTTTTCTCCTTCTTTTCCTTCATCCTACTCCCACCCCCTCCTGCATTTCGTCCAAACCCTTTTTCCTGACTGCCTCCTTCTTACTTTCCATCTCTCCCCACACTCCCATGTTCTTCTTCTCCTCCAGGGCCTTGAAGTGTCCAAACCCGGCCGCTACCATACACTCTCTTCAGACAACTTCCTGGAGATGAGTGACTCTGGAGGTGAGTTCACCTCATCTGCTCTCCCGTTGGACAGTGACACTGATGCGGCCGTGACCTACGCCTCCCACAAGCCCCTCCTGAATGCCATGTCTCCTCCCGCCGTGACCGAAGGCGTGCACTCCGACAGCCTGGAAGCCACTGCGGTGCCCGACGGTGACCTCAGCGCCATCCGAACCCCCGACTCTGTCATGAGTGCCAGCCCTGCCACCAATCCCCGCTCACTTGCAGCCTCCACCCCTGACGGCAGCCTGCATGGTGCTGCATCACCGGGAACCGCCTCCAGGGGCACTGCTGAGTCCGATTCAGCCAAGACAGAAGGAGGGGCTGAAGGTGGAGAGAAGGAGTAATCCTCTGTGCAATTGAGAGAAATTACCAGGGTCTGCCTCTCTGGATCACAGCTCCTCAAACAACAATGTGGCAGGAAATGTTTCAAATCTAAGCACTCGCAAATCCTTCATCACTGCATCTGAAACAAGATCACAGACCAAAATATTGATGCCTGGATGCTCACTGTAGCCCAAATGTAAAATAACTTGCACAGGATTCACAGTATATAATTTAATGCACTCTGCACAGAAAAATGAAATGCAAAAGAATAACACGGAACTCTGTCAAAAGAACAAAGCAATTCCAAGCATATAAAATGCATGTATTTCACTTAAACATGAAAGAAGCTATCATAGATCCGAGGTAGAGACAATGCAGATATTAGAGTAGACTGCATGCAGCCTTCAACGGGTAATGGGAAAGGAATGAAATATCCTCTGCTGTTAAATCATATCAAATGATTTATCTAGCATCAAAATATTCTCAAAAAAAAAAAAAATTACAGGCGTTTCAGGGTGACAGACAGAGTCAATATGCTCCAAGGAATCACAGCAGGCTACAGACATCATCAGCAAACAGCATCTCCCCTTCAAGTTGAATCTCGTGTATTGTTTCTGACGGCACTTTTTTCAGCTCACTGCATCAGACAAACACTGCGATGATTGCATTTCAACCGCCCCCACACACTCTGTTATTAACATGGAAGGCTTGTCAGGATATGTTCCCACGTCTCCAACAAAATTGGCTGTTTCAGCATTCGTTTATTGTACGCGGCATACCCTCGTTGAGGTGTTACTTCTCTAAAAACGTGCAAGCTTGGCTTTCACTGAGTAGCACTACCCCTTTGAGTGCTGCTGGTTGTTTTCCTTTTTCATAAATTACATGTCAAATCTGCCACATTTGAAGTCTTCATCTGGAGAAACCTGTCGAAAATGTCTACTTCATCTCACTCACACAGACAATGAATGTCTGAAAGAGCGTTCAGTGAATGGAAGAAGCTGTCCTCATCCGGCTTTATTTTTCTCTCTGGTGGACTTGTCTTTCACCCAGTCAGAGGGAAGTAAAAATTCAGAGAAGACAGTGCAGCATTTTTGGGACATTTTGAAAGGTTCCTGAGAGCATAATTGGATTCTCAGTCTCTTTGCAGATTCACGGACACCATTGAGTGACAAAAAAAAATGACAGAGAAGAAATTGAGTACTATTCGGGGAGCAGATAAATGACCTGCATGATTCAAAGCCTCCTATTTTCATCTCAGTACCAATCCATCAGGCAGAACTCTGATCACTGTAGCCCAGTTGTTTGCCACAATGAAATGACTGAAAGGAAGCAGTGATATGTGTGATACGGAGCGATGAGGCAAAGTAAGTGGTCTTTAGAGGTGTTTCTATGGAAATGAGAGGAGAGGTGGTGGAAATTCATACAGCAACCAATGTTAATCAGTGCATGAAGAGATTGTTCAGTCTATTAATAATATGAAATGGAAAAAGATGGCTTTCTTGGAAAATTTAAACCCTCAATTGGGGATTTAATTAGTAGTAATAACTAAAATAGAGTCCAGTCATTGATCCAATTTAAATCAATGTCACAACCTCAGTTCAGGAACAAGAACACTTACATGAGGTGTCAATAAATTGCTTTTTTTTTAAGGAGCTCCTAAGAATCATAATTTAAAAACTTAAAAGCAGGCTGAATAGGAAGCGTTACAGAAATCTTAAAACATCCACTAAGTATAATCTGATGAGGTTGCAACTTTTCTGAGAATGTCCTGGATGAATCAGTTGTCTCTTATCTGCATAGACGATCACTGAGACAATGAGATAAATTCCAGCACATTTGAAAAGAAACATGCCCAAAGATGATTAAATTAAGCTCTCATTGTCCTAGCAGGACCCTTTTGACTGATTGGTTTCCCTTTCTTGCTGTGGAAGATGATAATTCGAGTCAGACAAACTAATCTCCTTGTGCTGCAAAACCAATTGCCCCTCTGGAGACAAAAGTAAATGAAGTTGAATTTCAATCTCTATATGAGAGCGAGATCTGTCACACCGCCGAGGAATCTGCATCCAATCACATCCTCTCCTTCAGACAGCGCCAATCACATCTTCTGAAATACATAACAAGGCTTTGCCATTCCAGTAATCCCATCTATATCTCAGTGTAATTGTTGCCATTGACATCTGTTACCAGTATGGCTACCTCATGCTTAAACTGGAGTGATGTCAGCCGGGAAATCTGCAGGATTTATTTGGAGAGATCAGCTACACAGATGTAGATACTTCAGCTCAGTCTCACAAAAAACATGTTTTTTTTTGGAAAAAAAAGAAAAAAACAAAACCCAGAAGTGATATCACAAAAACAGCCCAAAAGCTATGAAATGGTATTCTTTGCCTGCTGTTTGTACAGGCCAGCGTTCATGCAACGCTTTTCCAAATTTGTTACTGAATTGATTAATATTTAAACCAAAACAATTTCTTTTTTTTTTCTAAATACCTAACCCTGTATATACCTTTTAAAGTTTAACACTATGCATGTATGTGTTGGAATCTAATCCGATCCAAATCCTTTTTATTCCTAACCCCGAAGAAGCCGAGGTTCGAACTCCGCAGCGAGACTGCTGCGACTGTCGCGTGGCCAAACAAATCACTTCCACAATACGTAGTGGGACTGTGTTGGGTAGCTTATGTCTGGAAGCAAAAAAGCACAACATATAGCATGCAGTTCTTTTAAACCAAAAATGAGGTTGACGTTTTTATTAAAAGGGTGGGAAAAAAAATTTAAGTAGATTAAACAATAAGAGTTAAAGCAAAAATACTGATTTTCAAAAAAGGGTTTATTCCCTTTTCATTCAGGTAAACATAGTTGGATTGAATCTTCAGGCATCTTCAAGCATTGTCTATAAAAACGACTTGTATATCCTGCATATATTTGACAAAAGAAATATTTTTTAATGGCTTTATTTTCAGGGAAATGCTTATTAAGCATATAGGGACATCCTGACTGAATATTCGCCCTGAAAGGTGAGGGTAAAGCCCCTAAAATTGATGATCTGTTTCTGTATATATTAGATAGACTACAAAATAATAGATGGGACGGTGGATTTTCAATTAAATATGAAGCAATATTACTGGAAAAGGCACTGAGACATCACTTACACCCACACGTCAGTAATAGGACGTAGCACATTTAAGAAAAGGTCACTCTTAGTTATGTTTTTTACTATTGTAAATATCAGTATATATATATATATATACACACACACACATGATATATATGATCTGCATGTTGAAATAGTTATCTATTACTGCAAGGCATATGCAAGATTTTTTACTATGAAAGTGCTGATTTGATTCTTTAAGCATGTATCCACAGTAGTTAGGAAACAATGCCTTCAGCTGGGAGGAGTCTATTTCATGCCATGTGTATATTTTTTGGGTTTCTGAGATGCTGAGTGAAATCCTTTTATCAGCGTTTTCTTCGGCTGTGATGGAGCCGCCGGGGGATGCAGGGCAGGCTGATACATCTGCGTTGCTGATTTAAGCCGCCAGAGTCCATTTGGATTCTGATTTCAAGGCTGGGCCCAAAAAAATAAAAATAAAATAGGACCTGGAATCAGCTGCAGAAATCTAACACTTGCAAAAAAGACAAATGGTGGGCAAAATCAAACTGTTTTGCTGTAACCTGAAGGATAAAATGACGCATAATGACTATACATAATGACTGACCTGCATTGTGGATATTTTTATGCTCCCTCAGCATGACTTTCAAATTGTCACATTTCAGTGGGACTCTATGTTCATACCTCCTCCAAGTTTTCTCTCTTTTGCAGAGCAGGTATTCCTCAATACTGTCATTTTGCCTGTTGTAACACAACAGGTGATGCTTTTCTAAATCTAACCTGTAAACACTGAGTTGTTAATACTTAAACCTAACAAAGGGGAAAGTAAAAAAAAACTTGAAAAACCCTTTAGAAATTCAAGCAAAGCATTTTCTAATGACAGTTAAGCCATATTGTACAAGCCCTTTTTTTTCTTCGTATATTCTATTTGATGACTTTTTTTTTGCCAGTTTTAGTTGTGATATTTAAAAGAAAAAGGAAGTTAGATCCTTTCTCCCTTTCCAATTACTGTTTTTGTCCTCAAACAGAGAAGAAAAAAAATAGAGAAATAAAGTTTCATGATAGTTGGTGTTCAGTGAGACTGTGTTGTAAATACACTCTTTAGTGATGCAACTTAGGAGTTGTGAGATGGCACCTTTAATTGAGATCCCTCTTGTTTTCAAAAGTTTTGGCTGAACTAATGAGCGCACAAATCTCAAAGCTAATTAGGTGCATAGATGTTGTTTTCATGGTGTTTTGTGTCTCATTGCGCGGCTATTCCAGAGCTGCGAAAGGAATAATAATCACTGCAAAGCCACCGCTGAAGAATGGGGATGTTTTCCTCTTCTTCTCCCTTTTCCCTTTATAGGCCACTGGAGCTGTTTTTCATTTATAAATGCTAAAAGCTCCGCACTTTTTGCACTGACAGCTTGCTTTTTTTGTGTGTAAAAATAAAACATTTAATCTCAAACAAACACAAAGACATTCTTTTTTTTTTTAAAGGGGGCTTTAGCGCTTTGCAAGGTGAGGTGACGCAAGGGTCTTTAAGATCTCAGAATGCGCCTGCTGGAATAATAACGCCGCGGGTTCAGGCAATCACAGCTTTATGAAAGGATTTCACTCTCAGTCATTCACCCTCACTCTTAAGTTTCCTGTTTCATTATGCATCTGAGCCGCTATTCAGAGAGCCTTTTGGAGCAGAAGCGCAGATCTTTGGGTAGAGGGAGATTTCATAAAATGTCCTTTGATTTGTGACAGATACAGTCTTCTGTTAATCTATACTTCTCTGCCATTCTCTGCCTGCTTTTCTGTCTGCTTTGTGGCAGTTTGCTAACATTCCAGATTGTGGCAGGAAATTTGCTTAAACACAAAGCTGCTGCTCAACAGCAGTTCCCAGTTCTGTAATTAATTAAAATTAATTCACTCCAGTTCAAATCTGTGACTTTTACTACTGAATTAAGTCTCATCTGTTACTTGTGGCAGATAATCAGAGCAACCGGTAGAAAAGCTCTTGTCTCTGTGACACTAAGCTCACTCTACGAGCGCTTTATTTTATAGTAAGTACATTTTCTGGGTAATGAAGAGCAGCACTTTGACTCCAGGCTACGCTTGTGAATTATTTAGAAATACGTTGAGCTCTTTCTGCTGGGAACTTGTTTTGTAGCGGCACAGCCGTCCTCACCACGACGCCCTTCACACCAGAGAATGCTTTTTATGCAAGACATAGAAACTCAAAGACGTTTCTAGAATTATTTTGACCTAATTTGCATCTTGGATGCATTTAAGTCAGTGTAATATACATATATAATGATAATACTAATAATAAGAATAAAAATCTCCCCCACTTTTCTTTCTTTCTTTCTTTTTTAGTATCACATTTTGCACTATAAAACATGTGGCGTTCTTTGTAGTCCTTGCTCTGATGTACCCTACATCTGCTGTCCCCAGCGTTAGAGTAGTTGCTGCATGCAGACCTGTAGATTGCTTGTGGGACAGCAGGCCTGAAAGCAATTAATGAAGATATATAATGCACTTTTCTGTACAGCCAACCTCCCGATCCCGCCCTGATCTCTGGTTTCCCACAATCCTCCTGATGTTGGGACTCAGTTTCAGTCCTACAGCTGAAGGTGAATCCAAAACTTTTATATCTCTTATAGGAACAGCAAAGCTGTTTCCTGTGGTTCATTATTGTGGATACTGAGGTGAATGATGAATATATGAAATAAGAAAACAACAGTGATTTGATGCATCATAGAATCATTAAGTTCAATCCTTAAATAGTGTCAGTTTTTTAACCTTGAGGTTTTTATGTTTACAGTGTAAGCTGCCTTTATTGTATCTTTTATTTTTATTTTTTTAGAGGTGAAAACAAATCTGTTTTCTGGTGGGATTGTCTTTCTTTTCCTTTCCTTTTCATGGTTTGGAGACTCAAATGAAGAGGTCCTGGCAACCGCTAAAAGCTGCGTAACATAAGTGGTGTTTGTGGCCATTGGAGACAGATTCGCTGTGGATTTGTTTTATGTTCCAGATGTTTATTTTACGTGGGTTTTTATATGGTTTTGGGAAACCACAGAATCAGACTGATCTCTCGGATAAATTAGATCATTTTACCCCTTTTGCCAGTCAACGAGAAGTACTGTTATTGTCATGGTTGCTTCAGGAAAATGCATTTACGTAACTTCATTTTTTTTCATGTTGTATTTTTATTTATTGTGTGCAAGAATAGTTTTCTTTCTGGACTTCACTGTAAAAAAGAAAAAAGAAACCCCAAAGAGATCATTAGAGAACAATTTAAAGTGGATTTTAAGAGTTCAAAATCACTAAAGTATTTATTTGTAGCATGTGAAAATATTTGAAAAAAAATCTTTTTAAGAAAATCACAGCACAATTAAGTTTCTTTTAAGCATATTTGTGCTAAACTGAACAGATTCATTGTCCAGATCAACCAAAAGTTACTGTAAATGAATATTGAAACATGGAATTTTGTTTTGATGTGCTGTGAATCAGGTTTTTGTTGGCAGAAAATTCTTTGAATGTGACATTATAAAACACTTAACGAAAATCCGGTTTTATCTCTTCCTTCTCAGCATGGAAGTCTTTCTTGTCAGTGTTTTTGCATATATAACAATTCAGATGTCATTTCAGGTTTTTCATTCCAAATCTGGGTAATTATTGACTTCAACAGTGCTTCCTCCCTCCATGTAAAAAAAAAAAAAAAAATGCTTGTATGTTTGCTTGACAAGTAAAATCAGTTCTTATTTGTATACAGTAGTCATATAAGACTTTTGGCATCCTGCACAGACTTTTGTAAAGCTTCTTTTTTTCTGGAATGAATGACAAATTCCAATTAAATGAATTTTCAACAGAGAGGAAATTTAAAAGGTTTATTTTTTGTGTTGCTGCTTTTTTGGGGGGCTTCATTTCCACTCTTCAGACTGAAAACTCGTAATATTTTCCATTTGAGCTTCAACAGAGGATTAGTGAGCCTTTTTAAAACACAGCAGGAACCTTATTAGAATAAATAGTCTATAAACCAACACACGCAGAGCCCCTTCTGACCTAAAATTTAATCTCTGCGACTTTATCTGAATATACTGAAAAGAAGAAGGAAGAAGAGGTTGTAAGAAATGAACTCCGGTTGACTGTTTGTCACGTAGAAGCAGAGTGGATGCAGCTGCTAAAATGCTTCACTGCCTCATATGACATTATTTTAGCAGTTCGACTTTACTGTCGGCTGAAGTGTTTTTAAGAAATCATACCCAGAAAGTGGCAGATGTTAATTTATTGTAAGGATCCTCACAAAGAATTTTGTGAATGATACGCTCTTAGATTAGTTTTTATGAAAAGACTAGAGCAGAAGTAATATGACACATTAGAAACCACCTTTTCTTGCTGATATTCATTTTAGGAGTCACCACAATTGATCATCTGCGTCTTTCTCTGTCACACCAACAAACTGTACATACTCTTTCACCACATCTAGAAATCTCCTCTTTGGTCTTCCTTCTTGTTTCTTCTGCCTCTCCAGCATCCTTCTACAACCGTATTCACCAACCATGCTCTTCACACGCCCAAACAATTTCTGCCAATCATCCCCGCTTCTCTTTATCTTGTAGATGTCTAACCCTGTCTGTTCCTGGGTTGTTTCTATTAGATCATCTCCATCTTTGTGACTCCAAAAAAAAATTCTAACGTCTTCATCTCTGCCGCCTTTAGTTAAGCATCCTTTCTCTTGGTCAGTGCTGCTGTTGCCAAGCCAACGAGAAGGGCTGGTCCCTCTACCATCCTGAAAACATTTCCCTTTATTCTCGTTGCTCCTCTTCAATTACAGACAAGTCCAGATACTCTTCTCTGCCTACTCAATGTGCACTATCTTCTTCACCTCTTCTCCAAACTATTTTTCTGAATAGAAACTCCTGCAGCTTCTTCACCTCTACATCTTTACTATCCGGCTGTCTCCCCTTTCTGTATTGTTGCTGCGACTGACCTTCATTCTTCTTCTCTCTCGATCATATCTCCACCCCTCCAGGTTTTCCTCCACCTGCTCCCTACCGTCACAACAGGAACCAGTATGAATTATTAGTATTTTCACAAAAGACATCGGTACGTCATTTATCCCCCAAAGTTTCGCTGCATCTACACTAATGCACATCACGCTCATTAAGTGTATGATTATTTTAAAATGCTTGTCAGCAGTATACGGACAAATAAACTGCAAGTTTAGTAAGAAACAGGAGTAAATAACAAAATCAGTTCCAGACTCATTTACAACATGGTGATGCGCGTATTATGTTACACTATTGCCCATATTTTTCCACCTCTTATCATGAAATGATTATGATTTATTCTTGACAGATAAAGTCTATATCTTCTCAAAACTTCATTGATCAATCTCTTCCAAAGAGAAAATTAATTGAGATTCAAAAGGAATGTGTCTGAAAACACAATTATTCCAACTTTTTCTGTGTTAAGATGGAACAACAAAAACATTACTATTATTATTTGACTTTATTTTGCCAACTTAATTCCTCTTTTGAGTCTATAATTTCAATTTGGTTCTGATGGTTCTGATAAATGTACTCCAGGAGTGTTAAGTTCAACCAAAACCTGGAAGTTTGGTATCTTGCATTTCAGATATAAATGCATTAAGGTGTATGAAGACGAAAACATATAAATGCAAAGATAAGACATGCTAGATATATGATCTAACAAACACTGTAAAAACTGTATTTCTTTATTCAGAAAGATAAGAGCTGTACCCTTAAATAGCTATATATCTTTTTGCATTTTTTTCATTATTTTCAATAAATTAAGAGACCCAATAAGATACTTTGTTTCAGTTGCAGCCTTTAAACGATTAAAGAGTAAACTTCCTCGTAGTCACATCTGAAAAATAAATGCACCAATGTTTTTTCTTTGTTCCCACATAAGTGGATTTTCTTTTAAATCTACATTCAAGTTTTTGAATATAATAGAATTCACAGGATAAATCGTATATTATTATAATATAACTACAAATTTAATATTATTATAATATAATTAGAAGATAAGATAAGGCTTTTATTTATACCACTTGTGGAAAATTTCCTCGTTTCAGCAGCAGCAACACAGATAAAGTAGTAGGCCTATATAAATATGCACAAAAATGATCATAAAAATAAACACAACATTTCTGTACAAAAATATACAAGTATATAGGTTAAAAAAGAGAGAAAAGACAAACATTATTGCACAGTGTTATGAGCGAGTGGACTAAAGATAGAGTGGAAGCCAGGATTTATGCCTGAATGTATATCTCAAAAGACTTTCCATCCTTTCCATCTTTTATGACTCTTCTTTGACATAAAAATTTGGCTAAAGTTTATTTCATTTATTACATTTTTTTTCGTTAGCTATGCCAATACCAAAGCCAAATTATAAATGACTCTTGATGAGAGTGATCAAACCATGAGGAGCAGCCTTTGGGACAGGTCTCTGATAAACCATAATTTGTCAATTGTTCACGTTTTAGCATATTTTACATAGTTGTCAAAAAAAAAAGGTGTAACATTAGAGATATTATTTTCAAACCACTCCAACCAGTTGCGACACTTTGGACCATTTGGACCCAGTCCCACTAGGTCATCCGGCCCTTGACCTCGTGACCAGGCGCCCTGGCTCTCGGCCAATCGGGGCGAAGTGGGAAGTGACGTCATGTTCTAGCGCACGGAAGCCTACAGACAGACGCGCCAAATTTCAAAGGACTTCCTCCCCGACGACAGAAGGCAGGAGCCGTTCAGCCGCTGGTGAACAAGGGGCCCAGATAGTACTGTAAAAGTCACCTTTACGGGTTAACTTCACCAGCGGAGCTGTGGTCGGTGGTCGGCTTCGTTCTGAGGACGGGTCCGGAGCTACGTTGTTGTTGTAAGTGGCGCCTCCGACTTTCATTCTGTCCGAGGAGGAACTCACGTCAGCAGCTGAATCCTGCTGCAAAAAAGAAAAATCTGACGGCTCCTGTGGTCTCATATTTAACTGTAATCAACCAGAGCTTGCTTGAATGTGAATATTACTTCAAAGTAGATGCACCTTTCTGTGCAAAAAACCTTGTTTTGAACTTCCAGCCGTTCATTTGTGTTGGTTATTGTGTCTGGCTTTTGTGTCCTGATCCCATGATTTGGCAGCTGGAGCACGATGTGAGTGGAGTTAGTTCAGATTGAGGAAGCCTAGATATGGATTTCTGCATTAAACTAAACTAAACGTGTGTGCTTTTCCTTTATAGGTTCCTTAAATATCTCAAAGCTTTAAAAGATGCAACAAAAGGCATTAAAACTGTTTTATGCCCCCTGTGTAAACTGTTTTTCCTCAGTAGGGCAACTAAGCAAGTCATCTTTTATTTCATGTGCATTTTCTTTTCTCCCCTTGTTTTCTTGCAGATCAGACAGTTGTGACATCCTGTCAGGCTTCCCCCCTGTGAGTTGGCTGATGTCTGGGATTTTGATCTCAAACACAGGCATACACATGTGCACACATTCGACATCTTTTAAACGTGAAATTTTTCAACATCAGAATTCGGCCTAAAAAACCCCCACATCTGCCTGGTTTTCAGCAGATTTGCCTTTCACAGTTGTTGTGTCTGCCGCTCCTTAAGAGTGAGCAGTGCAGCAACACACCTGCTGTCCCTGTTACAGCTGCTCTTTATGCTCAGACACACAGCCTTATGGTCTCCACTCCATGGGGGATTTCTTCTGTTTGGGTAGACGTTCTTAAAAGAGTGCGGGAGCTCATTACCTCAATTCAGCATCTTGTACAGTGATCTAAATCCTCATTAATAATTCATATATGCGTGGCAAGACACCAGCTCTCCATACTAATGCAAACACCTGTTGCTGACAGCTGCTGCACCTGCCAGTGACCTCCTCACTCAGTTCTTTCAGTTTCATGTTTTTATCTTGCAGATTTGGCTTTATGTCAGCTGTAAGCAGTCTTGTGTCAAACACTTTCAGCTTAGCCCTTTTTACACTAGAACAGAGTTGAACCTGAAAATGGATCGCAGCTTCCTGTAGGTCAGGGCCTGTCATAGATCAGGTGTGGCCTCGGCGTGGGGCAGTTGGAGGGCCTTGGTGGTGCCAGACAAACGGAGCCTTCAGCCATGCTGTCTGGGGCTCAGCCATGCTTCCAGCTGCTTCGGATCGGGCTGTCGACTGGCGACTCTGCACGGGACCTGTACACGTTCAGACCGGCGCTGAGCCAGTCAGTGTTCCGTCTGGGGAGAGCGGCGGAGTTGTGTGACGTCACGCTGGACTCCACCTCGGTGTCGCGCATCCACGCAGAGTTGCATGCAGAGAAGGACACAGGCGACGGCGACGCAGAGCAACAGGAAGAGGGCTGGAGGGTCCACATCAAGGACAGGAGTAGTCATGGTGAGGAGAGGGCTGGGTCTCTCACACACACACACACACACACAGGTTCATGCTTCCAATTTCATTAGGACATCACCCTGATTTCCATTTATTTTGAAGCGTCTCACTCAAACTTTAAGCATTACAGTTTTTATCTAAATCTAACTTTAACCTAAAATCAATTTGCACATTAGTTATTTCCGCATAAATGGAATTCTGCCTCATTAGGGCCCAACAAGGACTGCTGGTCCCAGTAAGGTCCATGATTATACCATAAAAGGTCCTAATGAGGTAACAGCAACATATACTCATTAACCTCCACCGTGATAGTCAAGAAGAGACTTGTACACTCATTGTGGAACAGAGAGACAAAAACACACCCACTTACAAGAAATATCAACACATCTTCAAGAAAGACCTCACAATCCCTTTACACATTTTCTGTTCAAACACCAAACGTGATATAGTCAAAGCGTATCTGCACAGCTTTGGATCAACAGACTTTCTCTGTTTGGATAACCACATTTTTTTTACATATTTAAGCCTGTAATCTTGTAAATGCATTTCTGTTTAAAGATGGTTACACAGAACATTTGCAGAGTTCATCATTCACAACGTTTTGTTTGAATGGAAGAAGTTAAATGTTAAGTAACTCCAAGATCTCGAAGGACAAGGACAGTTGCATCATTACTTAGATGTTCATAAGTGTGCATGTTTTAGTCTTAGAGAGTATCAAAAGATGAATTGCAGTTTTATTCATGACACAGGAACTTTGAACAGTTTTCAACATTTCGAGAAAAAAAAAAAAAAGCATAAACTTTGCTTGTTTTGAAGCAAATGTTAAATCATGTGCTTGCAGGACATGATTTAACTCACAAGTGCGGAAAGAATCTGTACAGCTGACCCAGAATGGCAGCTGCAGTTTTGATCCACGCTGGGATCAAAGTGAATTCATGAATTTTATGAATTCACCTTAATTCAGTAGATTTAAAAAATCCAAAATTAAAAAGCGCATTGTTATGATCATTATTAAAGTTGAGATTTTATTGATCACACAGTGGAGAAATGTGAGAATGTGAGCAGCAGGACAGTGCTTGGAAAAATAATCCGGGTCAAAACCTCCCAACAAACCAAAACAAGCTGAAAACTGTTTCCACCATTTTCATACCTTCACTCTATGAGTTGAAGTCTGTGCTTTTTGTTAAGGTGTAATTAACTGTTTTCCCTTTTGTCTTCAGGTCATTCCTGTATTATCCGTGATGATAGTTTTTGGTTTTGTTGATTAGTCGGCCCAAGGATTGTTGTTTGCCTTCACTGCAAACCAGCTTCAATCAAAAAGTGTGACGCCTGCAGACGGTTAATTTCACAAATGAATCACTGAAGTGATTTTACAGGCAAAACTGTTCAGTTTCCTTCAACTGTTCCTTGTCAGAGGAATAACACAAGAGTTTTTAGACGTAGTAGTTTGGCCACAAGATGCACCTTGATGCCATAACGTACAACAAGGGGGATAATATGGGATGCTGAGGATGTCCGATTCACAACAGAGATTGTAAATGAATCGGAGATGCTTCACCATTCGGGGACAAATGCACAAATGAGTATTAAAGCTCACCTGACAGGTCAAAAAATGCAGAAGGGATTTTGCACATCAGTGTGCTGATAGAGTAAGTGCACTTGATGATTTAAACAAACAAAAAAAAAAGGTAACTAATGAAGAGATGAGTGAAAGTTGGGTGTATACTCAGAGGCTAAACTGAACCCTTACTGTCTAACTTTTCTAGTAATTTCACAGTCTGTTTCACACATTTTCCACTGTGCTTTTAGTTGGGTTTTGGTATTCATTGTGTTCTGTATGCTTTCGTGGCTGTTTGATTGCCTTGTAGCCTTCCAGCTCTTTCGATTCTTGTTCCATTTCACAGACTGTTTGACATTTCCTCTCAATTCTGAGAGCTGTAAACACATTGGTAATCAACAAATGACTGTTTCACACTTCTCATTGCCGAGTTGTTTCACTGTTTGTCAGGCGATTATGTATTAAAAAATTGTGTAATTATTTGGTCCCATGTGGCACTGCTGAGTTTCCCACCCCCCCGCGTGACCCGCTGAGTGCCTGAAAGTACCGTCTTCAGATGGTGGTCCTCAGCTGTTCCTGCTCTTCTGTTGTCAGGCACGTGGGTCAACGACATGCGCCTCCAGCCGGGCATCCAGTGGGAGCTGTCAGACGGAGACACGCTGGTCTTCGGGGGCCAGTCGGCTCCAGGGAGCCCTGAATTCTACTTCCTTTTCCAAAAGGTCAAAGTTCGCCCACTGGACTTTGATGCCATCACAGTTCCAAAGGTAACAGTAGAGTATTTTCAAAGAGTTTAAGAAATAATTAAATAAAAGGTTTGTTTGTTTATTTATTTATTTATTTATTAATTAGTGCCAGTTAAAATGGATATTGAATTGAAAGTTCTATATGTATTTGCATGACACATGCAACACACTTTACCAGCTTAGATGATGCTGTGAAGGTGCCATAAAATGTTTCATGCCTGTAGACAAAATGATTAAAAGATTATTATCACCTGGCAGAAATTAGTATGAAATAACTTCCATAAACAACAAATAAGTTATTATATCTTTAGTTTCATTAGTAGACCCATAGTGAACCAGTGGTCTTAACATCTAAATTTAAAGTTGCCACATGATGATTCAAGCACTGTTTTGTGGAGAAAAATAGTGAAACACTAAAATACTAAACTCCCAATGAGATTTCTGGATGTCATTATTTTATTTTAGCTGATAATAAGAATACCTGCAGATCACTGGATGGATTTAAAATGTCAACAGGAATCAATAAATATCATCAAGACAGACTTTTCATTTTTGGTCAAACAAGACGGTAGAACTGTGGAAAATAAATCTATGATGGCCTCTGTTTTTACCGTCTATCTGGCGTTCTGTGGTATGCCCCCCCCCCTTCATCTCGCCTTCCCACATGTGATCAGAACAGTCTGTCTCACCTGCGTGCGTTTTAGTGTGCACTCTTGGCCGCTCACTCTAGTTTCCGGGAGATTTTATTTAAGTCATGAGCGCTATCTAAATGTGGGAGAGTTCTGATGTCTGCAAATGGATGTTAGCATGAGAGCTGGCCAGGTAGGTTTCATTACAAGGCTGATGGATGTTAGCTGCGCTGTTTCTTACCTTGTTCTATGTTAGTTCCAGTTTCACCATCACTACCTTCTTTAAAAGAACAAAAAAAAAAAAAACCTCAACTACTACGTCATTTGAGCATGGGGCATTTTCTGCTCAGTGTTTATAATTTTTCAGCTCCATCTCTTGGTCTCTGTTCTTCTCTGGGCTCTGTTTCAGAAAGGACGTCCAACATTATCAGAGTTTCTACATGACCCGCTTTCTGGGTTTGTTTCAGAAAACGTTGCCAGGTCTGTGTGTGGCAGTTTGTTGTTCATTTATCCGTTGACCACAGACAGAATAGCAGGCTGGTCTCTGGGGAAAAAAGAAAAAAAACAAAAAACACTACGTCTCCTATTGTCCTGGAGGTAAACGAGCAACGGCCAAATCAATCAATCAATCAATCAATCAGTCACATTTATTTATATATTTGTACATTTAAAACAACCACAGTTGGTCTTATTTTCAGATTTTGCTTTTGAGAATAATTTGACTAAAAAGTGTAAATGCTTGGTTTACAAACGTTCCAAATAAACAAGCAAATCTCTGTTTTGCATTTTTGTCCTCATACTGCACTGAAAAAAAAAAAAAAAAACACAATCGAGGAACATACCAAACCGAGACTTTCGTGCACCATTTTATATATTTATATGTTCTTGCTTTGTTTCCCAGGCTGGGACCTTCTCTTCCGACTTACAGAACCGTATTAGGACCAACCTGGACCGAAAGGCAGCGGCCAACCTGGATCTGTCTATCAACCGGGCCACTGTCATCCTCAGCTCCATCGGCAGCCTGAGCAAGATGAAGGGCAGCGCCTGGACCTTCAAGAGGAGCCACAGCCACGAGGGAACCGTCTCCGATCCCGGAACCTCCTCCTCGCCTCCCCTCACTGCTGGCTTCGCCTCTTTGCTCCCTCCCTCCACGCCTCCGTCGTTCTCCTCCGCATCTTCTGTGCCTTCGACGAAGCCCCTCCCAGCAACCTCCAGGAGCAGGAGGAAGTCGGCGCACACTGTGCTGCTTGAGGACGACAGCTCAGATGAGCCCAGAGGCCGAGGAGGTAAAGCTCAGCAAAGTGCCGCTCGTGTTTCTCAACACCAAAGTGCAACCAAAAGTGCTTTACACATTTAAAACAAGACTCCAAAAGAGACGAGCACTGAAATGAGCTGCATTTTTAAAAGACGGAATATTACAACACAAACTGCAAAATTAGCAATAGGAACAACAAGATCATAAATAAAACAAACAGAATCAAAGTGTGCAAAACACAAAAGAGTGTTTCAGTACAGGAGCTCATAAAAAATTCTATTAAATGGAGGCTTTTTCAAAGAGAAATGTTAAGAGCCTTTTCTTAAAAGCACAAAGGGTGTCTGTGACCCAAACTGATGTAACAACCGAGCTTACAACTGCAGCTGAATCGGCTTTAACGGGCTTCTACTTCAGAGAGGAGGCTCTGCCTAGAAATTCCACGAACGAGAATTAAACTGACATTCTGAAGTGGATCATCTGATCAGGATCAATAAGATCTATTAAGAGCTATGGCCACAAGGGCTTTGCATGACACATGAATGATTTTAAATTCTATTCTAAATTTCATAGGAAGCCAGAATTAAGAGGCTAACACAGACTAAACCTGATCTCCTATTGTTCAGCTCTGACTGGAGCTGTTGAGGATGGACAGAGAGCAAGACCAAAGAAGAGGCGGAGGCTCTACAAGTCCGAGTCTGAAGGTTTCAGCTCGCTGCTGCCGCCACCTCCGCTGCAGCATAAGAGCAGCAGTGATGCGAGGAGGCCGCTGGAGGCCAAACCCTTCCCCGTTGGCATCAGGACCATCGGCAGCTTCCACGGCGCCGTGACCAACAGCCGGCTCAACCAGCAGCTCCTCCAGGCGTCCTTCACGAACTTGGCTGTCCGCAAGCAAGAGGTGGCGACCACGCCCCGCGTCAAAACAGTCGTACATGGCAACATCGCTGCTTTCCGCCAGCAGAGACCCGCCCACAGCTCTCCAACAGCGCAGAGGGGCCGGAGGAGACCAAATGGCTCGCCGGTGTTCTCCCCCCTGGTGGTGGGAGGGGAGAACTACAACCTGGCCTCGCCTTCAGTGAGGATCTGCACGGAAGAGAGAGGCAGGGTGCAGTTCAACCGATTTCCTCATCCAGCAAGGTAGGATGTCTGAGAACTTTTGCAACTACATTCTTTGTGTTTGGATTGTAAAGTTATCACTAATGTCTGCAGTTAAATATGGAATAAATGTTAATTTGATGATAAATCATAATTTAATATTAATCGATATGGAGTTATTTTTTGGCTTGAAGTAGGCGGTGGATTATTCGAGCTTTACGTTTTGTGTTTACGCTTTGGAACAATTGTTCATGTTTCTTTAATGTGGCCTCCTCTTCCTCGCTCTTCTCCCTTTTGAAGCAAACGACGAGGCCGCCCCAGAAAGCATCCTCTCCCTCCCCGGCCATTCCCGCCGTCTCCATCCTCCTCCTCTTCCTCCTCTACCTCCTCGGCCTCTTCCTCCTCTGGCTCCTCTTCCTCCTCCTCTTCTTCAGAGGACGAGGAGGAGGAGGAGGAGGAAGATGAGGGAGTGGCGGTCGGGGCAGTGGAGCCTTGTGCGGCGCCGCGGTGCCGGTTGCCCCAGCAGGACATGGTGCAGTGGATCCAGTGTGACGTGTGCGACGCCTGGTACCACATCGACTGTCTGCACGTGGACCGCAAGAAGCTCCTGATGGATCCCAACGCGGACTTCCACTGCGGCTGCCGCTAACGGGAGAGACTCTGAGTCACGGATCAGTGGACAAAACTGAATGCTTCACCTGCGAATTTTACCGTTGCCACATTTTACCTTGAAATTCTTCTTATGCTCAGTCATGAAAATGGCGTTGAAGATGCTGCAGCGTGTGACTGCCACAGAGATGCTCTTTACATGCGCGCCGTCTTTTCCTCTCGCCACTGAAGCAGCTGACGAAGGGCCGAAAAAAAAATCTGCAATGACTTTGTCATCCTGTGGTTTTGCAAGCTAAGGTGTCAGAGCTGCTTTATGAACCTCCGGGCCTGTTCAGGTTTTGGAGGATCTAATAAAAAGTGTCTCAGCTTGGATTTCACCATGCTTTAACGACCTGGAGAGGTGAGATCGGAACAGCAAAACCTTCCTTCCTGACGTTGCTGTTGACCAGGAATCAAACTGCGGTCAGGGACATCGACAAAATGTTTCTATACAAGATCATTTTACTTAGTCAGACTTTTTTTTTTCTTTAAATTTTGCTTTGAGCCTCACACTCTTGCTGCCTGGGCCAGTTCACCTCCAGTGAGAACTTAGTTTTCTCACCTCAGCAATAATCAGACTTCTCTTGGTGTGGGTGTGTGATGCATCGAGGCAATTAGATGCCATGAAACGTGTCAGCCACAGACTGTGGCTGCTGAGAGGTGCTCCCCGGATGATAATCAGATGTTTAAAGGCACTTCTGCAAAAGCAGCTGCCAGATTTCCAGAAGATTGTTTATTTTCTTATTAAAATGTGCAGCTGCGGCAGGTTAGCGTGAGATGTCATGAAATGCCAATAACGGGGAAAAAAACAACAACCAACAGGTTCATAAGATGGCCTCATCTGCTGGATGGAGTTTTGATTTCAGAGGTGATTTTTGAAAGCTCTCTTTTCCAGTCAGATTCCACCTTCAAGAAACTCCTCACACTACTGAATTATTGGGACAAAGACGCCGTTTTTGTCCTGGACCTAACTGAGCTTCTCCAGTGATTTTACTGATTGTACGCGTTTTCACTCAGCTGCTGCTCGAGTTGGAAACTTGAGCTCAAAGTTCTTCACTTAAGCACCTTTTTCATTTAATTCCAAATTTCTAAGAAGGTGAGCTCAGCAGGATAGAAACAGCCTCTTTCTGTTTTATAAAGCGTGCATCACTTTTATAAATCAGCTCTGTGTAAACATTAAATATCAGTTGAATTGAAGTTTAAAAAAATGTTTTATTCTTGCCACATGTGGCACATCTGCAGTTTTTGGAGTGACTAAAGTGGAAGGAAAAAAAGGAGAAAATATATATATTTTTTAGATTAAGGATATATATTTTAACTTGATGACTGGTAGTTTAGACTGCAGCATTAAAGCTGAGTCAGATGAGAGTTGATCACTTCAGTGCAGCTCAGATTCAACATTCTGCCGCGTCTTGGCGGTAAATCTGGACGACGAGTTCTCACACAGCTCTCACAAATCTCACGTCCGGATTAATTACAAAATAACAGGAACAAACCGTTAATTTGCCAAACGTCTGTCACGTCACTTCTGGTTTTTCTCTTGAAATGTTTCACAGCATATCACAATGAAAAAAGCTGCAGATAAATCACCCTGCTGCTGTCACATATTACTGATTTCATGTGCGTTAACATACCGACCTCATGGGAAAACAGGTTTTAAGATTAACTCTTAAGAATGTTTGGCAGTGGTTACTTAAATGTTAGTGAGTTCACTCCGTTCGTCTGTGTTGTGAGTATAGATTATCTTTCATAGTATATATACATATTTTTTTTGCAGTTTAATCCTCATGTACAGATGTTTATTGAATATTCTCTTGAATTTTCAGCTCCTCACATCTTCCTTGACAAAAAGGTGCCGTATTCTCATTATCATCAGCATCCTGCTGCTCAGCCGACGCTGACTAGCACCTGCTTTTTTTCCACTGATGTGGCAAACCAATTGTAGATTTCTTGCAGATGGTGTTTTGTTTCCTGTGTGCGAGAGAGAAATTTTGTTTGAAGATCAACTGAAACGGCTGTGGCAGAAACCATCAGAACCACGGACGAGAAATCTGTTTGATATTACAGTTTTATTCAAAATGAGGTGGGAAGTTGTGCCTCATGGATGGGTGCTGCACCTGCTATTGGTCACTGCTGTTCGTGCTTGCTGGTAAATTGCTCTGTTTTTAGGTGTGATTTAGGTGCAAGGTGGAAGGAATTAGTCTGATTCCTCTGGATTTGAAGAGGTACCACCAACAGAGGCAGATGAAAGTCCCTCTAGGAGCCATTGAGCGAGCACATCTGGTTGTTTTGAAAAGTGGCTCTCTGACACCAAAGTATTGTTGTATCTCCCATTCGCTAGGGTCTGTCACACAATCGTAGGCAAAAATACATCTTAAACTTTCATATGAGGCTACTGCTTTTATAGTCAGGACATGTACCAATGAAATCGCCACATATGCAGATGTTTTAGTGCAGAATGGTGTCATTCTGTTTCTTAAACCGTCTCGGACTGAGTTGGACACAAAGATTTCACTTATTTCCATCAAATATCTTTTTCAACGTCAATTGAATAACCATTTGGAGGCGATTTCCTGATGCGCGGTTAGAGAAGAATCTGATACCTGACTTTTAAGGGTCCATCATTCAAGTTGTAGCTGCAAGCAGAAAATTTTAAAAGTTCCCAACATATTTGACTTGTTTTTGTTTGTAGTGCAGCGACAACACAGTAATTGATGAATAAAACTTCTCATCTGTAGGCGCTGGCTTCCTCTCTGCAGTTGCAGTCTTTAAGTCATCAAAGCACCACATGATTGGATATCAAATGCATCTTTTCTGTCATTTCCTGTTTCTTCTTTTAGGCCTTTGATGGATTAAATCAACTTTGTGGCACTGCTGTGGTAGTCTCTGAACACATTCTGTTAATGATAAGCTTTATTAATGAGTTCATAAATTTGGTTGTTTTTGCAAATCAGTACATGCATCACAGATCAGTTTCTGTCGGTGCTTCGCTTTGACTCAAAGCTCCACAGCACTCTTCTACACTGCCTTCACTTTAATTATCACATTCAGATGTGTAAATGCTGCACAGTGTGCTTGGCGGTCTTCAGGAGTTGCACAGAATCAAACTGTTTTTTCATCATTCTCTGATCTGCTACAAACCTCAAAGTTATCAGAAGAAAAATAAAGAATATTCAGAGAATTTATCTTTGCATTATCTGTGTTTTTTCATTTTTTTTAATTTCATCTTCACAGGATGTAATGTTTTGCTCCTAAGAAAAACAAGAAACGAGGCGGCTGTGATCAAAATCACATTACAGATTGATGAAACATCTATATGAATGTTTTCTCCTCCAGCCTTTATGCATGTTTTTAAATAGCTAACTATAGATATGATGCATCTCCTCTTCTTTTTTAATTCATGTTTCATTTGAAACATGAACAAATGTAAATCGGCAATGTTCTTATATTTGTAGCCTATTATCGCACATATTTTTGCTCTCAGAGAGGAAATTATCCAGACTGTATGCATGAAGGGTGCATTTTCCAGGAAGACAAATGAACTCTTATTGATTTTTATCAATAATTTACACAAGTGTGAACTCTAACGTGTGAAACCACTGTAGGCCCATGTGCGATGTCTGGGTGGCCGGCAGTAAAATTCTTACACAGAATGACCATAAGAACCATTGAAGGTACAGTAGGGGCCTACAATATAATGTACATTGTGCAGACTTGTATCTGGAAACATAATTTGAATTTAATAAATGCACCCAAAACAAATGTCACCTTATAGGTTTTATTATCCACCTATCCAATGTTATCCTACTTCATCCCCTCAAGATTGGATGATGCTAAAAAAGCACAAGTGAATGAAAAATTGCCCAATAAAAAAATAAATATCAGAAAAGAAGAAAAGCTTTGAGAAGGAGCTCTGAGACTTGGTGTGTGAGCTCAGTCAGAAGTGTTAGCAAGGCGACTGATTTAAATAAATCAGTGAATAAAAATCATGCACCACGGCAGAAGTACTTTAAAGCTGTTTTTAAACACCAACTCAATTGGAATCCAACAGATCCTCTCTCTGAGGTGCCGTAAGTTGCAGCACTCTCATTTGGAAGATTTGCGGCACCAATGAAAAAAGAAGAAAAAAAACTCTGCCGATTCATGTCAACATGGAGAAGGATATCAAACGAATGTTTCCAGCGTGCCGCAGAGCTCGGCGGTGCCAACGACTGAGACAGCTTTAAGAGGAGGAGGCTGATCTCCAGTGGAAGCTGAAGTGCTTCATGTTTCCAGATACGTATATTTCCTTTCAGTTCACTGTGTGATATATTCAAAATGAAAGTCACAAAGTTAAGGAAACTAAATGTCACTTTCTTCATGTCTAAACCTGATTTGTGGTTAAATGAAACCTGAACACTAATGTGTGGCGCTTCAGATGTTTTCCAGTAAAACCAGTTGCCTCTGTTCACCTATATATTAGTAAAAGTTCAACGACCACACTTGTCAAACAAACTCGGGGTCATTAAGCTTGATGGTAAAATATTGAAATGTGAGACCTTTAGCAAACACGTTTTGATGTTAGATGGATGATGAATGCTCAAATTGCACATTTTCACCTCCAGGAAAACCTATTTTTCCCCTGTAGCCCAGTTAGCAGTTATATCGGAAATGGGAAAGATTATAGAGCTGTTACACCCACTCCCTTGACCTGCAAACAAAGAGGGAGACAATTAGATTTGTCTGAATAGTTTCCATAGCAACAGCCCCTTTCTCCTCTCCCTCTCTCTCACTATACATTTATTTTATACTTTTGCAGGCTGAAAGAAACCAGTCAGTGCTCCATCCTGTAATACTGGCTGACACCTTCCTCCCCTTGGTGATGCGTGCACAAAGACAGGAAGAAGGTGCAAAGCTGAGGCTGTCCATTTGAAACCGAGGTGGAGAGCGCAAGGGAAGGCTGTACGTGTTTGTGACAGGATTCTCACCAGTAATAACTCCTGGTGCTCCCATCTTGTCTCAACACCACAGGCAAAAGGAGAGGTCACGAGATGGAGGTAGAGGGCTGAAGCCTGTAAAGTCCACACTCCTCATGCAGCAGGTGTTTGGCCCATCACACATGTACACACACACACACTCGTAATGTTTTCCCTCTCACTGTCATCAGAGCACTCTGCAACAAGCCTGCACTCCTAATAAAGTGCTGCATGTGTCTGGTGATGTGACATTCTGGTCAAGTAGGTGTGGAATTCAGTCAAGGCTAGAAACTGTACATGTTCCTGCATATCACTAATTCACTTTTTTTGAATAATTAATCTGATGTTGGTCAATTGGATCTCTGTATTTGGCTCAGAATAACAAAATCTTCTCAGAAAACATTAGAAGAACAAATGTAATTGTGTAATTGTGTGGGGAAAATGGCTGTGTTCTTTTTTGTAAAACTCATTGAAAAAATAAATTTCCAAAGACATTAAATTGCTCTGATGCCACTGATATATCGAATCCACAAAAAAATGTCATCATCTATTATTGATTTTCTACAGAAATAAAAAAATTCTTATCACACAAGAGAAAGTAAAGTTGTTGACAAAAAGATTGAAGGTTGCAGTAAGTATTTCCAACCTTGGAGGCTTTTAACAGATTCATTTGACTCTATTTGCATTCCAGTTGCACTCAGAGGCATTTTCCTTTTGAAAGAACACCCAGAATCAACACGGATGAGTTCAGGTTGTTTAGCATTTCATGTTTTTAAATGTCTAGATATTAAATACAACGCATTCTTTCTTTTTTTTCCAACCTTTGTGTCCAATAAAAAAACCTCTGAAGTGATCAAAACAACAACAAGAGTGGCATCACCTGGACGGGTTTTCCACTTTGGAAAGCATTGCCCTGAGCCACAGAAACTATTATACAGCTGCTGTCACAGCTGGAATGACAGAAGACCTGTGAAATCACAGTACTGCTCAGTCAGATCTTTGCAAATGAAAATCTTCTAATGAACAAACAAGTAGAAAAGCGGATGGGGAAAACCATATCAGTCACCTCAGACTGGCTTTCAAATACCAAACAGGTGCAACTGGTGAATATGATGCCTTTAAAATGAGATTGTACTTTGTCGTGGCCCAGCAGGGGGCAGTGCTGAGCTGGGACAGTCCACTGGGCACCCACAGAGCTCAGCCAGCAGGCAGAAAAGTATGAACGCACAGAAAATATACGTGTGGAGCCACTCCCTGATGCACGTTCCACCCAGAATGGAGATCACAGTTTTCATTATTCCTTCAGGGTGCTCTGCTGATGCTACTTTGAATGATTGTGAGTGAGAGTGCAGTCAGCAGTATCAGGGTGGTGGTGGGGGGAAATGATAGTTGCATCTAAATGGTTTTGGTGGAACACAGGGACCAACCTACTGGTGGCGTCTCGTCTCCTCATTCATGCTACACAGACGGCGGTGGAGCAGCTTCAGTCTGCATGCTGTCATCATGTTTTTGTACCTGCTCTGCTGCCTGAGTGGCTTTCATTGTACCAGACTCGGTAGTTTCCAGGGTTCCAGCGCATGTGTGAATGTGTGAGTGCACAACAGTTTAACAGGAATCAGGGATTCATGCGCGTGCACAGTCAAATGTGGGAGCGCACGCTCGTTCCAGACTGAGCTCTAATAGGATCTCGGGAACAGATGTCGATTTGTTCCAATAGCTTCTTGCTCCCCATTTTGCCTTTGTCTCCTTTTCATCTCTTTGTTTGTCGTCTTCATCTGTCGCTGCTCTTTTGGTGTCTCTACTCCTCCCATCCTCTTTGCCTCCCTTGTTGTCCTTTCCTTTCACCTCCCCTTCATTTTATTTCATCTCAACTCTTCTTCTCTGCCATTCATGCTCCTTCACTCCTCTCTGTGTCTCCCCTTATTTCATTTACTGTTTCATCTCTCTTGATCTGTTTTCTGTCGGCCTTATCTCATACTTCAGCCTATCCTCTCCTTGCTTCGCCTTTTTCCCCATCTTTGCTCCTCCTTCCTCTGTTCCCTCATTCCTTTTCTCCTCTCCTTGTCTCTAACCCTAACTTATTTTTGTCATCTGTCATCTAGTTGCCTCCTTCTCACACATCACTTGTTTTTAATCATCTCACCTCGGCATCCTTCAGAGAAGAAAAGGGAAAAGCGATAGCAGAGTTTGAAGGAATGAAATTGTTTCTTGATAATTATCATCCTTCTTTCTCTGCTTTCTCCTCCAGTCTCTCTGCTTTCCTTATGTTTTCCTGTCTTCGTTTTTCTCCCTCTGATCTCCACTCTCATTTCCCTCATTGTCATTCCCTTCGTCACCTTCCTCCCCTCCTCTCACCTTGCCACCTCTCTTTTCTCACTCCTCTCCAGTGTTTCACCACTGTCTCAGATACATGCTGACTTTTCGTTCACTTTTTTTTTTTTAAATTCTGCCTCGTGTCCTCAAATGCCAAACTCGATCAATGACATTCTTCTGTCTCCTTGCCCTCTCTTATTCCCCTCACTTCTCTTTTTCTCCCCCTCCATCATTTCACTCTTTCACCCCTCCAGCTCACAGGAAATGAGATTCTAGCTTA
The DNA here is from genome assembly GCA_037176975.1 of Arrhamphus sclerolepis. Lineage (NCBI taxonomy): Eukaryota > Metazoa > Chordata > Actinopteri > Beloniformes > Hemiramphidae > Arrhamphus > Arrhamphus sclerolepis. The sequence goes on from JBAMYA010000003.1 coordinate 6,798,754, forward strand.
TTGGCTAATTTCCACCTGCCCCTGGTTTGACCCTTGCATGTCTCACTCTCGCAAACACGTAGAGCCAAACACACCATCGTCATCTTTACCTACGCATGATTCTCACACACCTTCTCTTCCTGCCTTTACGCACGCACTCACGAGCTGCCAACCTCTAATCCCTCCACTCTTCTAACCACAGGCACACAAATACAAATCGCTCACGTGCACGTTCCACTTCATTCAGCTTCATTGTTTCACCTCACAAATCACCTTCAATTGGCTCTAGCCTGAAGAACACGCAACCTCTCTAAATGCTTTAATAACGTCATTAATCATGGTGCTTTGACTTTGCATTGGCGCAACCATCCCTATAAGAGGCTTCAAAATGGGTCACGATTTCAGGGGTAGGTGGAGGTGGGAGTTGTGGGTGGGTTGAGGTTGAAGGTTTAACTCAAAACTCCGGGATAAATTGGTCTTTCATGTCGCACTGCATGATGTCACATTTCCAGTTTCAAAGCTGTTTGACAAACTGGCAAAACAAGTTACTAATAAATGACAAACTGTTGGGACCGGGTCCTGTTCTGGTCCTCTTGTCTTTCTTCCTCCTTCCAGATTGTGAGTGACAGGTTGTGTGGTGTGCTGGCGGCAGTGAGGTTCATGGCTGGTGAGGCACTGACTTGGATTTGACAGCAGTTAATGGGTTATGTTTCATATCTCATATCACCATTCTTTACACATACAAACTTTAGCCAACGTGAAGCACATTTCATTAAAAAAAAATGTTATTGTGATTTTACCCTTACTTATAAATGAAGTCCATGCACCGATCCTTATGGATAAAAATGTCCGTTTACTTTTTTTTGAAGAAGTCTTCCTTGTCTTCTTTCAGTTTTAAGAGTCCATCCACCTCATAGATCACAGCTGCAGAGCAAGCATCAATGGAGTAGAATATCTAGGCTTAGTGCTGCCCCCTACCATGAGGTAAGAGAACTGCCTGCCTCACCTAGTGCCCTTTTACTGCCGTTGTTAGATCGCTGAGCACACAAAACAGGTTACACATATATATTATATACATCAGCTAAACTATGCAAAATCAGGGGGGCATACAAAGTGTTTGAAACATTTGATTGGCGACATACAGTGACACTCTCATTGCACGGTAGAGCATAGTTTGTCAGGTATTGCGCAATCCAAAGAGAGGCTGAGCTTGCTGCTGGCTCACGGCGCATCTCTTCCCTGTATTTGAATGGGACATGCAAAAATTCATCAATTTTTAATAGAAAAAAAAAACAAAAAAACAACCAAAATTGTTCAAGTTAAATGGAAAAATTTATTTATAGTTCAAACTCTTGCAGAAATTACCATTTAATTTAGTTACTTATATATTTTATTCTTTCCTTGGTGACAGGTGAGGATCTGCCTCTCCTGACCGCATGTCTTTGGCTGGCAGTAGTCCTAAGAACACCTTCTGGTCATCACCTCCTTGTTGCTGCTGGATAAGTACCTCTTCATCAATGATTCAGTGACAGTTCATCAGCCATCCAAGCAGTAGTCAGATCTGACCAGTCTATTTAAGTCTAAGCCCAAGTTAATGATTATGTTTGAGTGTGTAATTATTCTTTTCTTTTCTGCTGAAGATTCATGGATAGACTTGGAGTTTCTCTTCCCAATGCATGCTGATACCTGACTCTCTCAAAGATGACAATCTCCACTGGTTAAACAGATAATCAAACTTTACCTTTGCTTAATGTTGATGATAATAACCAGTTTTTCCTCTCTTGCAGACCTGTGATGGACTGGAAACCTTTCACAGGGTGCATCCTGCCTGATGCCTGATGACACCTGGCTAAGGTTGTTAGAGTAAAACATATTATGACACAGTTGTGTGTGATCATGGCTGTTGATATTTGACAAGAAAGGAATTATTAAACTGCGATGGACTGGCGACCTGTCCAGGGTGTACCCCTGCCTTTTGCCCAATGTGAGCTGGGATAGGCTCCAGCAGA
>JBAMYA010000003.1:6800841-6814649 GCA_037176975.1 Arrhamphus sclerolepis
TGGGATAGGCTCCAGCAGACCCCCGTGACCCTGAACAGGAAATAGCGGGTATAGAAAATGGATGGATGGATGGATCCGCTGTGTGTGTATTTACATCCATGCACAGATGCCATTTAATTTTGAAAAATGATTCCTGGTTCATCTTCGTTGCTTGAAAAGTGAGTTCAGGAATTATTTAATATCTGCTTTGCAACTTCCTGTTTCGACTTGAGTTGTTGAATTAAAGTGGCCGTTGTGGTAATCCTCGTTGGTGGCTGCGGTGTAGTTGAATGAAGGCCTGCCGTCCAAAATAAAGACGTGCAATACTCTGACGAGAATCAGATGACATGAGCATCATTCAGAAATTTCTTCAACATATAATTAAAAAACAAAACAAAAAAATGTATTGATTTTTTTTTCTTTACCATATCAGCTGAGAAGCTGCTTTGTGATGAAAGGTGAAGTCAAGGGAACAGAATCTTTGATCAAAAAGCTCAAACCTCCTCTACAAATGCAAAGTTCTGCCCTGCATTGCTCCGGCAGACGTCCCTCGATGTTTTAGTGTTACAACCTTTAACACCTCAGGAGCTCGGTGCCGCAGTAATAATCCTCTCTGCATTATAACATATTCATACAGCAGCTGCTGATTCTTTTTTATCACACCTTCAAATCTTATATCGCATCTTCCAAGTTAATTCCAGTGCTGCATGAATTCAGGTTGGTTTGTTTGGAAATAACAGAAACTCTTGTTTGTTTCACATTTCGATGCTGTGCTGCAGAATAGTTGGTCGTAAAACAGTGGGACGTAAAACAAAGATGAGATTGGTTTGTTCCTCTTTAATCATAGATCAGCTGCAGACAGGAAACAAGGATTAAAGCTATGCTCTATAGTTCAGCATGAAATCACATCCAGAAGCACAACTGCTTCACGGACACATGTTTTTGTTTGACTTCTAAGTTGCACGTTGTTCTTTTGCATGTGTTCTGACTGAGTTCCAGTCCATTCCAGTCTGGGAGTAGTGACAGATGGCAATATAAAATCAAATTGACGGCAAATGTTGAGTTTTTATCTTTTGGCTCTTCTTCCTGCATCTCGTCTCCATAGAGATTACCCTAAAATGTTTTTCTTTATTTTCTGTCAGCTGTGAGTTGCAGAAATAATCTAACCGTCTACACTCCATCCAGGTTTCAGTTTCCAGTGCAGTTGAAGATTTTCCCTCCGTTAACTTTAACTAAATACATCTGCCTGAAATATAATTTCAGAATCAACATCAAGATGTTTACATTCTTGCGATCTTCGTTCGGTGTTGTTTCTTTTGTGCTTCAAGGGGATATTTGGTTGTTGATTTATTTCTTCCTGCTTTACTTGGAAAACTGTCTTTGTCTTCAGTTCTGTTTCACTTCCCTGGTCCCATCTCCTGAAAGTTCATATGTGTATTGTTTTGTCTTACCTTTCTCTGCCTCTTTGCTGGTCCATAATGTCTCCTGTCCAGTGTGCTGTCCTGAATTTTCTCCTGTTATGTTGGATTTCTGAGGTGGCTGAAGAATAAAGGGCTTGTTGGCAGTTAGTGCCTGCTGCTCTCCAGTATTTGAGTCCACGCCTTGAATCATGATGCACATGAGCAGTGGTGACATTGCTAATCAATAATCTCAAGACAGCAAATGAATTCACACACATTATGACTGATTCCACCCCCATCCCCCCACACAGCTTTTATAAAAGTACTCTATAAGGTACAGAGATGGTTGTCGAGGTAATTACCGTGGACTTTAACAGGTACGAAATATAAACTCATTTTCAATAATGTGTTAAACTTTATAGTACAATTCAGTCTCATCTTAGTGTTTAATTTAATCAGTGTAACAGACTTGAAGGTTCTCATTTGCCCTCATAATTACTCTAAGACTTGGAAGTTTAAGTTTTTTTAATATGGAGATGAGCAAATACATTAGCTTAGAAGCTTAGCACATCATGACAAAGTAGTCTTCAGTTCAATTAGATTCGATTCAGTTTGATTCATAAAGCGTGTATTACAACACAAGCTGTCTCTAGATGCTTAACGGAAACTCAGGGCATAACCCCTGAGGCACATGGCAAGTCAAATAGTGGCAAGAAGAAAAAGTCCCCCTTGAGAAGAAATCTTGAGCGGGACCTATCTCAAAGAGGGGAACCTCCTGCCCAAAGGCCAGCTGGTTAAAGGAAGAAAAAGACAGAGAGAGGAGAGGCACAAATATGTATAAACATGTTGTGGTCAGAAGGTCGGACTGCAGGTCGGCTACATTAGTTGATGTCCCATAGTAGCATCTAGACTAAGGATATTGTAAGTTTCTTTTTTACTGTGTGCGCAGAGTAGAAAAGAATGTACTGATCAAAAGGTTAAGGGTTAAAACATGAAGCTAGTACAGCATACAACCTTTTGTCTCCACTATCTTTCAATGCTGATTATATTAATGTATGCAATTGATTACAATTCTGAGAAATAAGCATCAGCAGGTCAGTCTTTTAACAAAATCAGAAATTTTAATTGGCAAATAAAATTGCTGTTGACGCATCTCTGCTGATGTGTTTTGGCATTCCTTGTGTTCCTTAAATAAAATTTCTCTGTTCTATTTATTGGTGTCTCTAAACTGTACATAGTGTGTGATCATGTATGGCTGGTTGTCTCATCTTCTCTTATGTGGCCCTGTGATGCACCAGACCTGTTCAGCGTATTCTTCCTCTCTTTGCAGTGGCAGCTGGGATAGGCTCCAACCTATGCAAACACAGGAAGAACATGCAAACTTCACTCAGGATTTAAAACAGGAATTCAAGCTGTGAGATGACAGTGCTAACCACCAAGCCAGCATTCTTCCTGTATTCTGAAATACGATGTACTCTATTATTTTTGTTCAATTTTTTTTCCTCTGCTGGTGCTTGTCTCTAGAAGCATAATTTATAATGATCAGTGTTTTAAATCTGTTGTCTCTATTTTCGATATTACAAAATATACAGCATGAAAAGATATTGCAGCATTGTTGTTTTTCAGTATCATGCTGTTAAAATTCACACATCTCTTTATGTGCAGTCAAAGTCATTACTGTTCATCTGCTAAACCTTTGGGGGTTTGTAATGGAGGTCTTCATTATATATATGGGAAGCATGTGATTTATTTGCCAGGGACCAGTCATGTAGTGCTGCGATGGAACTACACAAACACAGAAGAATTAAAATGTATTTATTGTTGACGTTACATATTGTGTGCTTTGGTGTCTGCCTGTCAGCTGGTAGTTAAAAGGCACATCCTGTAAAAGAAGCGCATGACTGTTTTAATGAGTGAAGCTACATCTGCTATCTCGTGTAATTGATTGTGCCAGGCTCTGAAAGTCCTCTTACCTTATGCAAGCTGTGTCCCAATTCAGTGGCCGTATCCTTCGAAGGCCGATTACGTCACAGCGACACGCCGATGGTTGCCCCAGTTTGAAGGCTCCTTCAAATGCGGCCCACAAATGCATCCTCCTTTCCCCCCCGATTTGAAGGACAGGTCTGGTGTATCCTTCTCAGCCTTCCCTATCCCGAGATGCATTGTGGGTATAACGAAAAATTCTATGGTAGCGGTGGACGGAGAAACGAAGTACATTTTTAAATGTGCACACAAAAATTAAAAGCCTAAAGTGGTTATGATGATAGGCTTTTGTCATTTGTCTGGACTTTTTTTGTATTATTTTTTAGTCAGAAATTATCAGGGCAATAAATGAGCTCATACGTCCCATAGTTCTTAAACTATTGCTGTCAATCTTTTTTTTTTCTTTTTTAAGAGAGCAAGGAGCAGACAGAAGCTTTTATTAAGCTTAGAATACAGAACAGCCACCTCTTAATGGGTGATGATAAAGCTGTTGTAGTTCCTCTAAAATTAAAAAAGTAATAAACAAAAAAAACTTTCGGCAAAATTTTGATCTCCATTCTCTCTTCCGTTGTGCTGTCATGGTTGCTAGGTGACAGGACATACGCCGAGGTAAGGGCGGGGGTAAATCTGAAGGCTAGACCATCCCAATTCACAGCCGCTGACTTCCGGTCTACCCGGTCTTCGAAGAACCTGGCCTCCGTCGACTGGGTAGTCCGTGTCCTTCGAAGGACGCGGCTGCTGAATTGGGACACAGCTTTTGTCTGTCATCCAGGTTGTCCCTGGAGGTCCTGAACCCCAATTATGCCCCATGGTATGCCCCATTCCTGGGCATACCATGTGGTGATTGAATAGGGGGAGCTTAGCATGTGTGAAATCTGTTCTTAATAATGTATGTAAATGCAGTATGTGAAATGTTAATAGAATTTACTTAGTACAGAATTGTTGTGTGTGTATATATGTATATTTCAAATTGCTGAGTCTTTCAGGATTATTAACCCACCCTGTTGTATAGTATGGCTGGAAGATGATTGTAATGGGAGTGCATAAAAGACTGTCAGTTGACAGCAGGAGGGGCTGCTGTTAGGATCTTATCAGGAATGTTTGTGTGGATTGTCATGGCACTTTTCTAAGTTGAACAAACACCTGGTTGGTTTGCACCTAATCTCTGCCTCAAGCATCTGTGTTCCTCCAACCACTACAACTATTCTAACAGTTGAGTGGTGAAATGTATGCTGAATAGTGTTCCCAGTGGATCATTAGATTTTGGGTGATGGTCATAAACTCTGTGCTGGAGCACTTGCAGATGAACTGCCGTGTTGCTATTGCAGGACTTTTCTGTCAGAGCTGCTTTACACCATGATGGAATTTTGCCACCAGACCTCCTGTAGATTAGAAAAACCATCAGTGCAAATGTCAGCCATACCAAATGGTCTTGCATTGCCATTGGTCGAAAAGTTCAAATGGGAAATGTTTGACCTTCAAGTCAACTATTTGGCTATATTGCTACAACTGCGTCCACCAGGAGCTCTGCTGACTTCAAGACTGTTCTTAGAAAAAGGAATCTTTATACTTGGTCATGTCACCAACATTTCAATTTGTCTCTGTCTTTACTCCTAATGCAGATGTAATTGCTCGTGCATGGTTTTAAGTTGGCTCGTTAATGTGCACTGCAGACCCGGTGCATTGGCTGTGCGAATATGAATGACATAATGGCTAATATGCTGTTGACATTGTTGGTATGAAATGAACAAATTAGTTCCTGCTTAGCATTTAGACATGCCATCTGCTTTTCTAAATAGCATCAGGCCATGCTCAATTGATTTCCATAGAGGCGCAACAGGGCCGGCGGTGCTCTCGTTGCGCCGCCGGTTGTGCGTTAAGGCAGAGATTCTCATATCTCATTAATGCAGCAGCATACTTATACAAGCTGGAATATCACAATAAACCTAATTATAGGCTGCTTGGAAATGTCACACAAAAGCTTGTTTGGTCATTCGAGAGCAGGAGTGAAATTTTAAAGAGCTGCCACCCTGAAGAGAAAATTATAACAGTTCTAAAGGTGCTGAGGTAATTAAGTGCTGGAACTTTTAAATGTGCAAATTATCATATAAAATACATTTTGACCTTTTATTTATTCTCAATATCGTGATTGAACATGGATGAGTGTGTTGTTTTTCTTTCCAACATGAATGGAAACCCATTTAACACAGTCACACCTGCAAGCAAAGTAGCAACAGTATGATAGCATAATTATGTGCTATTAACTTCACAGTTTGAATGAACTTTAGATGGGTATTCAGAACTGTAAGAATTGACATTTTGTTGCAGGTGAGCAGGTCCTGTGGATGAAGAGAAAGGTAAGAAGAAAATGTTTGGAGAGAACATGGGGACGTATTTACTGAAAACTGCCTCCACAGGTAAATTTAACTGTGGTTGCAAATCATAAGCAGCTGGTTGGAATGTCAGCTTCTTCAGGTGAAAAAACACAAAATTACATCGAGTTATTAAGAATGGGTCCAACCAGCTGATTTCAACAACGACCAAAGCAGTCTAACCAGGGACAACACACAAGCAGACCAGCTACTACAACCTGCCTAAAAACCCCTCAGAGTAACTTTGGACCCCCGTTCTGGTGGTCCCTTACAACAACTGTGTGTGGCTTTACAGCTCGATGTCACACATGGTGGCAGAAGTGGAAAAACAGACTCAAAAATGCAATAATGGAAGAAAAACCAAGCAAGAGCAAATCTCAGAAGTTAAACAGTTTATTAGATCTTCAATGTTTAAATGACATTCTCCACAGTTGTTGTAAGATTTCACTGTTCAGTTTAACTTAATTTAAATGTGGTTTTATTGTTCAAGACCGTACACATAAGTGAGGAATAATCATCAAAGCCCAACATGAAGAAAAATCAGAAAACTATTGAAAATCTTTTGCTTAATAGCCAGCTGAAAAAAAGTCTATTGTCCACCACCTTGGTCAGCCATGCTTATTCATTTCACAGATATACTTACTATACTATAGAATTGGGTGTTGTCCGTCCATTCACAACCTCTGCCACTATCACAGAACTTCCAAAGTGTCCAACCAGTGAAACAGTGGCATTTTCTTCTCCAACTGTTTCAGCTCCTGGAAATCAAAATTGAATCCAGAAGACAGAAACTAATATTCTAATACTGTTCAAGAAACAAACAAATAAATCTCAAAATGCAAATATGAACTGGTGGTGTGTCACTGCATCCTCACCATCTTATGTTACATGTTACACTTATATATATATGTACTGCGTAAGATTAAAAAAAAAAAAAGCAGCAGTTAATACCATACCAGTGTGTTCATTTCCCATTTTATTTCAAATCTGGAAGCTGCCTGTACAGAGTACAAAAACAGTCCTCTTACATGTCATGACAGGTCATCCTCAAATAAACAGCTGCTGACACCAAGCAACCTAAAAAATGTAAAAGATGTAAGGTCTGCATGCTGCTTCTCTTGGCATCAAATGGGATCGTGCTCCAAGTCTGACGAGAGCTGAGCCTTTGCATCTACCTCTCATTGACTTACTTGTTTAAAAGGCACTGGCATCTGGACAAAAGCATGCCCTCACCAATTACCATCACATGACCTTTGAGGAAAAACACTCTTCAGCTCGGTGGGGGAAGGCTGAACTGGGCAGTTTCCAGGCATAAATGGAAATCCTTGATTTTAAAAAAGAAAACTTTTTCAGAAAGTGGACAGAGATATACCTCAAGCTGCTGAGTAATTACAAACAGATAATTTCAGTTAAATGACTGAAACATCTCTTTTTTCATATTCCTTTGAGAAAATCTCCTGTCAGCTAAGAAATGCCAGAACTCACTGAAGCCCAGAGGTACAAAGCAGGTCAGGACTTAATGGAGAGGCAGTGCAGTGGCTTTTCCCAAGCTATCAAACCCTGTCAGACCTATCTGACAGGTGGGCACATATGTCATCCCTTCACAGAGCCTTAGCAGTCACAGGTGTGCTTGTTTTCTGCTGGATGACTGCCCTCTGGGGTGGTGATTTAATTGTCACCTAGAATCTGAGCTGAAGAATGTTGAGATGTAGCATGTGGCTCGATGAGGTTTCGGCCAATGGATGCGCATGAACAAGCACAGAAACGCTCACATAATAACACAGATACGCAAGAATACACTGTATAAGCACTCAACATGTACTGTCTGTGCGCTCTAGCAGGAAAATGGCAAAGCTAAGAGCCATTCATCATGAGCCATGATAAGAGGGAAGAGTAATGAGGGAGTCCAGGAATGGCTGATGAGAAATGGTTAGAAAAAGAGGAGAAAGTGTTGCAAAACATCTTCAAAACGAGGACGAAAAGACAAAAAGAGAAGAAGAATGTAGATAGTGAGATGAAAAATAAAAATCAAGAATTGGAAGAAAAATAAATAAAACCAGAAAAGGAATCCCAGAAGGAAGAAAAGCAAAAGGATTGACAGCAGAGTTGGAGGTGAAAAGGGTTTTGTCTGACATTAAATCATTGCTATTCAATTTAAAAAGAACACATTAAAGAGAATGCTGTCTTGCTGCACAAAGCTATCAATAGGGCGTTTGCACTGTAAAATACATGAATAAGTTGTTGCTCTTGCAAACAAACACCCATATAAATGCTGCTACTAGATGCTTTGTTCTGTTGGCAGAAACGTGTGACCATCTAATAACCGGGAAATGGTGCTTTCTCGTTGCTTCATCTCTCTACAGTTCAATGAACTGTCCTCATGCAACATGGAGGAAAAAAAATAGGACTCATAAGAGCTAAACGAGAGCTAATAGGATGAACAGGAAGAAGTGGAGGCAGGAGAGATGTATTTAATTTGGAAATAAATAAAAACAAATCAAGGTAGCCATGGCAGAGCTTTGATTGTGAGGTAGACTAAGTGAAATGCTTTGTCTTATTACAAATGCCCAACAGAAGACCAGGTTTTTTTTTTTTTTACTGACATGCAACAATGAAGAATGAATCTGACTGATTCACAACCTCTCTGTTTGTTGAGGAAGTGGTCGAGCATCAAGGTTTTTAATCAGAAATGGGCTCAAGGCAAAGCAGCAAAAGGTGGTATTTAGCCATTTACTGGTATCTTTTTTTAAAGTCTAGCAAAGATCTTTGAAAACACTGCTTTAACAACTTCTTGCACAATGCTGTCTATTAAAACAGATAAAAAATATGCAAATAAGTCCCTGATTATGTAAATTATCATTGTGATTTATCTGGAGTTATGAGATGAATTAATCAGTAAAATCTTTCTTTTGGAATAAATTTCTTCTGTCATCTTCTGTACGTATACCTCCTTCTTTTTCAAAAGAAAAATTGTCACCATGCCCTTGTATCTCTATAGTTTATATCTGTGTCTATATCTCTACTACATCTTATAGTAAAAGAATTTCAAGGCTCCAAAATTATGCATCATAATTTGTCTGTAGATATTGAATCAAAGCCACATTTTTGCATGACGGCAAACAAAATTAAATTTCTGCCACTTTTAGCAACCTCAGATGCACTTGCGATGAGGAAGGGCATTGTATGTGGTATTATGGTCACACAGTATCCCAACTTCAAAAGTCCATTCTTATTCTTAGTGACTAGAAAAATGAATGGTTAGGTATAGGTTTAAAAAAAAAAAAAAGAAGGGTAGGTTAGGTATATAAAAAGTACATGCTTGAATTTGGTCACATGCATGTTGCCCTTTTAAGATACAAAAAGCCAAAACAAAATATTTCAAAATCTTGGAGCGTGTTTTGTGACTGTATAACAGTTATGTGCTGTGGACAAACAGATTTTCTTCCTTCTGGACTGAGATTGGACTTTTCGAACAGAAACGACAAGCATCCACATGCTTGATAATTTCAGAGACGTATGGCTTAGTCAAGTTCAGTTTGACAGAGTCATCATTTTCATCAGTGTTTACAGAGTGCTTTACAAACTCTTGGACTCCAGGGACAGCGATGTAATTTTGAATGGAGGCTCTATACACAAATTCAACAAAACTATTTATTCATTTCTATTTCTGTCTGCAAACATTACATCACACCTGTGTGATTGTCTATCAGGAATGTTTCCCTCAAACAGCAGATAAATCATCAACATACCTGTATTTGGCTATAGAGATGAAAAATTTAAAAAATAAATAAATCTCATACTGTGGAGGTCACATGAGGACACCTTGTGTGTCCACGTTCACAGAAACATGCATGGCATCATTTTCAACTTCTCTCTAGCTGCAGTGCTGCTTACTGCTGGCTGTGAGCAACACTTTCATGGTTTTCTTCATATGGTCTAAAGCTGCTCCCCGCTTCCTTTATTCATCTCCTGCCTAGTAACTGCTATAAATTTTCCTCTTCAGTGGCTTCTTTATTCCATTTTCCAATTATATTATTTTTCTTTTATTACCTATTCTTTCTGCTTTCCTTACACGCACAAGATTTGAATATCAATTTAAGTTTAACTTGTGTAGCTGAGATTAAATGAAAGCCAATTTTCTATAAGACTGCTTCATTCATAAATAATGATCGAGATAAGGTTGTCTGTTATAATTGGGCATTATTAATCTGTTTGACCTAAGATAGCTGCTGCTTTATGCCAAAAGCAGAGCATTAGTGGGGCATATCTCATCTGTTTTTGTTTTTTTTTGTTTTTTTCTGTTCCAAAACGATTTCTGTTACATCAGCCATTACAAAATTCACTATCAGTCAACGTTTAGTTGTAAAGCTGCCAAAATCTAATCTTAAAACAAACAAAATGCCAACAGTTTGATGGCTCATCCCCAGGTGAGTGTATTTCAAAGATGAGTTTATTCATCCATTAAAGATATCTGAGCCTCTGTCAGGAAACCACTACGATAATAATCTCCCATCACTGGACTTGCCCAAACATCATTTTATGGCCTCAAAAGCTTCACTACAACTGATGAGAAGTTTGTCACAGCATTATTACTTAATTATCTTAACAGTTTGAATGTAACATATCTGCTATCACGCTGGCCTATAATGTTTTATAATAACGATATAATGTTATATATAATAATAACAGCCAAGACAGTATTTTCACATAAAAAATGCACCAATACAAAACAACCAAAACTTAACAGCATATTTTTCCCATGTTTTTACACTGCTTAAGTATGTTAGCAGTGGCTTTTGCCCTCTTAAGCCAACAAAAAGCAAATATGTACAAAGCCCAACGTATTTCCTGTGTGTTTTACATCACCAGCAACATTAGCTAAATGGGCTATCAACTAGCTGCTCACTTATGCCATAGCAACTACATACTAAACAAGGTAGGTACGTTTGCGTTTGTTTGATTTTTTTTTTTTTTTCTTTTTGTAGCAATGCTTCTTGACGATATATACTGTTGGAAAGTATTCTCGACATAGATGAGGAGCAGAGCGGAATATGTGGTTACACCCAGGGTGTAATTTACGCGGGGGTTAAAATACTAGCATGTTTAATTGATAGTGTCGACGCCCCCCCTTTCCCGAATACTTGGTATTACCCAACCCGCTTTCTCTCTCGACTCATTGGGCGCAGTTGGTGATGCAGACGTTGTCGCGGCGGGCCCATGCTAAGTGAACTATGCTATGAAAAGAGCGACGAAAAGACGAAAAATAATGACCTAAAGGAGGTAATTACCCGTATTATTAAGTTAGTTTATGTTTTGTAGGTTGCTGAGAAGTTGTTCGTTTACCAGTATCCTGTTTCACTTGACTCGCCTCTCCCTCCAGGACTCGGACTAGTTTGGCGGTTGTTGCCATGGTTTCTGCTTGTTTAATTTTCACCAGATTCCGGGCCGAGTGTATCACTCCAGAATCCTTGCTTTTCACTATGAACGTGTCCCAGAGAGGATGATACATGAAACGTTTATCTATCTATCTATCTTAGCTAACAATTTTTTTTGCCACCTGCTGAACTCTGACGTCAACAGTGAGCTGCTGAGAGTGGGCCAGAAGCAGCTCCATTTAGCTGGCAGTCTGTACACAGACATACGGTGCTCACCGACGTCTCCCACGTCATGTCAATGCCAACTTTGATGTAAAATATGATGATAATAATAATATTTTTTTTATTATCATAAGCAGGAAAATTAAATACCTGAAGTAGGGTATTACATTGCAAAATTAATTTAGGCAAAATATTACAGTATGAAAATAAAATTTGTGAGAAACACTGAAACAACATTAAAAAAAGGATCTTTTGTAGCAATCTAAATATTGTAGTAAGAAGGCAAAATGTGTTTAAAATGTTTTTGGGCATAAACTGAGTTTTTTTTTTTTTTTTTTTTAAATATCAGGTTCAAGAATGTGACCAAACACAGACAAATGGCCAAGGAGGTGCAGGACAGGAGAGACAGACAGGTGACCAGTGAGGGAGACAAAGAATCACAGATGAGGGGAGAGAGAGAGAAGAGATGCAGCAGCTAAAGTAGAAGGGAAAGAAGGAGGCAACAGAGGATGTGCAGCATTTGAGCAAGAGAGGAGGAGGTGCATCAGTTGAGGAGATGGAGGTGATGGAAGATCAGGTGACCAAGGAGAGGGAGAGAGAGCACAGAGAAAGGCAGCGCAGGAGGCACAGGTGACCAGGTAACAGACCTAAATAAAAAATGAAATTGTGCGGACACACACTGCTGATTTGTATTTGGTTTATGTGGTTTCACAGCCCTGAGTGTAACACCCCCCTCCCATGTTTAACCCAAAGTTATGCCCTTGGGTTACACCCATAAAAGATTTGCCAAATCTGCTCTGCCAATGCCAAACAGCTTTTTTTTTCCTTTTTGCTGTTGAAGAAACAAGCAATATTGGTCATTTATTACTTCAAATGTATTAATTTAACAAACAGGAGCCTCAGTAGTGCATGGAAGAACCGTAGACAGTCACAACAGACTGGTACCTCCTCCTGATGCTAGTTATCTACCCGGTCATACTGCTGTGGGCTGCTGTGTCATTCTTCAACCAGTATTTGTTGCAGGTCAACCAGTGTGGTTGTGCTGGTCGCTATGACATAAACACGGGCAAGATGATCCTACAAGTGTTCAGTGAGGTTTTAGTCAGAACTGCTGCCATCCTCTCCATTGCCAAATCCTGGAGGTAGTCTCTGATAAACCCTCCTTTTCAGAGGCGAGTGTTATCATCTTGAAGGATGGAGTTGGGCCATAGACGGTCGAGATACGAGATTGTCATTGGTTGCAAAATTTCATTTCGATATATCTCAGGTAATTGAGATAACCCAAGATCACCACTGAGATTGGTACCAGAAGCTCAAAACAAGAGTCAATAATTTTATTTTTACTTTTTTTTCAAAAAAAGAAGCTGTTTGGCATTGGCAGTGTGGATTTGACAAATCTTTCATGGATGAGAACCACACAGTCAGTCCTGCTGTGCTCATTCCATAAGTTTCGTTTAATAGGGAAATAAACAGATTTTTCAAAGGTAAGATTTTTGCCATAAAGCATTGTTAAAAAAATAAATAGTCAAATAGTTGCAGTCTGCCTTTGTGGAGTGAGGTCTTTCCTTTTAGCCATAGTGAAGTCTGTGATAAATTTGACATAGCATAAGAAGATTTATTATGGGGGTTCCGTGGTGTACCAGCTAGAGAACTGGGCTGGCAACTGGATGGTCACCAGCTCAATCCCTGGAAGGTTGCCAGTTCTATCCCCGGCTGGTACCAATGATGGGGCAGGGGGAGTGAACAAGTGCTTCCCCGCGTCCACATCCATGGATAAGGTGCCACTCAGCAAGGTACCTGAAACCCCCACCTGATACCAGGGGTGCCGCACCGCAACAGCCCACAGCTCTGGGCCCAACAGCCCAGATGGGTCAAATGTGAAGAATGAAGTTCCCCTTGGGGATCAAAAATAGTAAATCAAAAAAAGCTTCATTATTGTTACACTATGTTTCAGACAGCATTATGAGGTATTTGTACTACAGTAGTAGGCACAATATCAACAAAAAAGTTTGAACTTAAATGGTAATAGCAGTTTAAACATTAAAAATTGAAAGTTAAATAATATGGTAGTACATTGAACCAGAAATGGCATTTCTCACTGCAGTGAAGGAACCATTTAACATTTTCCCAGCTGCACAATCTCATGGTATGTGCATGTATGGTACCGTATCTCCTACCAGATGGAAGGAAGCTGTAAAGATAGCGAGCATGGTCACAGGTAAAGTTAATAGCCTGAGAGATGTTGTGTATTTCTGGTAATTGAAAATTTCTGGTCCTGACGATCTTCTGTGCTGAGTGACTCTCCACGCAGCATTTACCTCTCTAGTGTTGCATCTACCGTACCATGCTGTGATGCAATGTGTCAAAAGCTGTATCAGTTGTATTAATTTAGTTTAAGTTGTGGTGTTGGGGGGGGGGGGGGGGGGGGGGGGGGGGGGGGGGGGGGGGGGGGGGGGGGGGGGGGGGGGGGGGGGGGG
>JBAMYA010000003.1:6814749-6825770 GCA_037176975.1 Arrhamphus sclerolepis
ATCTTGTGTATCCTCTTTTATTATTAGTATGATATTTTAGCATGCAAATTAAGGGGAAAACGTCAAGGTATCGGCCCAAAAAATCGGCAGCATATGTCGGCGATCGGCTGACACTGACATCTAAACATCGATATTGGCATCGGTTATAGAAAAACCCATATCGGTCGATCTCTACTTCAAATGAAGTATTTTGTATCTTGTCGGGCTCACGTGCCCTTTCATAACATCCAAGACATGCACATCAAACATGCACTTTACAGATAAGTCACTCTCTACTTTTGTTTTTCTCCTCATCTAACTTCCTACACTTGACATCTGAAGCTTGAGTCATAATGTCATTTTGGAGCTTTGGATTACCACAGTACCTGAACACACCACAACTTGCACACAGACACAGCTGGCTCTTTTAAAATATAACTAATGGAATTAAGCTGTAAAATGAGTTAATTGATCCTTGAAATACTCATGTAAAGATACTTAAGTAAAGAGATGGGGTGAGCAGTTGCTGTTGTTGCCAGGGAAACAACTGGACGTTAACATCAGAAACAATGACATTTTAGCATCTTTTCAAAATCCAGATGTGAGACACATCTTAAATCTGATTACTTGTGCTTTTGTAATGAGTTTGCAGCATAACTGAATTTCTGTCTTCGAATCAGTCGGCTGTGAACAAAGTAAACAAAGCGGCTCTTTTGTTGAGCATCTTGTAGACCTGTTGCAGTATGAATGTTTATCAGATAAGTGTAGCTATATTATCTGCCGCACTTCCCAGTGGAGTTTGTTAATGCATTCATTCGCATCCAGAATATTTAGGAATACATTAGCTTCCGTTTACCTAACCCTCTCTAATGGTTTTCCTGTGCTTTCTTATCCATGATCCTGGCACTCCCTCCTGATATCCATCTGTCCATCTATCACCCTCTCACCTCTGTCTAATAATTGCAAATAAAGGCCTGACCTCTCGCTGATAAGAGATGACACTGGCATAAAGAAACGTCATGAAATGATACAACTTTGGAGCAGATAATGTCATTTATTTCAGCTGAGTGTGTTCCAGACAGAAGCTGAGCAAGTAATTGAAGCAGGAAGCCATGCCCCTTTCAAGTCTCCCTGCAGTGTCTCAAATGCAGATCAGACTCGGTGATAGTGTCTTGGCAGCCTTGCTGGATAATTACACTCCGAATCCTAGAGCACCACAGTCAGGCTGTACTCATAATGGCATAGTGTCATACCACACCTTGTCAAACTGTGTTTAAAGTAGACCTTGGTCTACTTTAGAGGGGGGAAAGGGTGTTCAAGGAAATTAAATTGCTCTGTCCCTTGCTCTGTTCTTATGAGCTTCTTTATCTCTTTCCCTTTTCCATTAATTTCCACTGTCTTCCTGTCTGCCTTTGCTTACTGTTATCTCTGCCTCCCAATGACCCTCTTTGCATATTATCTTAACACGTATTCTGGATGGATGGAATGCAATCAGGCCATGCAAAGAAGTGCAAATCCATATGAAAATGTATTCTGAATACAATGAGCTTGTCATTTTATGGTGAACAGAAATTTCCACCTAGAAACATCTGCAGCTGCACGACCAGAAAGGCGAGCTTTTCTGTACTGATGAAATCACAGCACAGGCTGTGCATATCAGCCAGGTGTTGAGCGTAGAAATGAGAGCTGCTCAAAATGGGTTGTAGGATACAGGGAAAGAAGAGGAGAGCTAATGTTTTAATTTAACTACATTTGTCATAGTTGGAATTTGAAAGAAAGAAGATAAATTCACTGACTGCGCAACATCACCTGTGAGCACAGTCATCTGCAGTGCGAGGTAAAAGTAGCCAAGGTTTCATTTTCATGCATAATTTAGAAACATGCAGGAATCTCAGTGAATGTCAGTGCCCCTGATGTTTGAATATGGAATAAAATCACACTTTAGTCCTCAAATGGAAATAACATTGCTTCAGTTGTTGTGGCAGAATGCATAACTAAAAAAAGCAAAAATTTCAATTAAGTTCATCTGAAAGAACATTGGAGATTTAGAAGTCTATCATAGCAAGAGGCATGGTTGAAATCTCCAGAGATGAATGAACTGTGGTGGAACAACTGTGTTAATGACACTTAGCAGGGTCAGTCCACAACCCCTTCAACACAGCTGAATTCATGAATTCTTTGACTGTGATAGCATGTTTTCATGGTGATTGAGAGAAGATGCGGTTTAATTGTCCTTCCTACTGCTCTCTGTTTTGCCCCTGTCCTCAACATCTCCTCTTAAACCCATCTGGGTTTTGTTTCTTTGAGACATTACTTGTTCCTCAGAAAATGAAATCATGCGCTTCAGGATGTACGCAGCTTTGCTGCTGCTCCATGACAGGTGGGCAAAGGTGCCAGTATCACCAGCAGAAGTTCCTCAAGCATACAAGCTGGCAAAGAAAAATGTTTCATAAATCAGTGTTTTAACAGAAAAAAAGCTCAGTTGAAAAACTTTGACAAGATATGAAGACGGAGACAGATTGACCAGTCTAGATAAGCTCAAAGCAAACAATTAAAAAGCTGGAAAATCTCGATGTCAAACAAGTAAAATGAGGGGGATTAGATAAATCAAAGTGTTATATGTCATTACTGCATACATTTAATCCATGTCAAAATAAACTAGGAAGTTGGATAAATTACAGCCATTGCTTTTGGTTCTTGATGTTGTCCATCGAACTGTGCAGCCTTGCTGTCACCCGCTCGTCTGCCATGGACACCTTTTTACAGCATCTGCAGCCTGAAGTTGAAGCTTTGACTCTGCGTAATTGACTAAACAAAAGGACGGTGGTTTGCTCATGCAAGAGCGCACACACACACACACACACACATTAAAGTCAGACTGCCTGGTACACCAAAAAGTCATTCACAAAAGAAATGTCCTGCCAGAGGGGACTTTGGGAAAATGAGTTTGTGGATGGATTATTATCATGTTGCGTTGCCTGGCTGCGTGCCCTGGTCCCCCGCTCATCTCGTCCTCTGAAGTGGTGCACTGTGTGCTATCCACATTACAGGCAGCGCTCTAAACCTTCCTCTGTGGATGTGAGAACATGGGATTAGTGGAAACGGACTTTCATGCCTTTCAGAAATGTTTCAAAATCCATGCTGGGATTTGGCAATCTGACTTACTGCGGATGCGTAATTATGGATTGTGTTGTGTCCGGCTCAGCTGGGGAATCCTGGGGTTTGCAATTATGTTCCAATACATCACAGCAGATTTGTTAGTCTCTGAGGAAAAACCAGGTTCAGGAACAGTTTAGTCTGGGAGAGCAATGAACCACTGCAGGTATGACTTTAAGGTCATTGTGTCACAGCGAAAATATGAGGTGTGAAATTGGAACAAGCATATCATATTCAAGTATGTCTGATATATGGCTCACAGCACGCTGTATAGTCCCTCAAGGAATCTTGTCCATCTTGTCTGCAGAAGTGCTGCAGAGTCACAAAACTACTCAAGCTGAATAAAATAAATGAGAGAACGACCTATAATTTGGGCTGTAATGCAGAAATTTCTTGTAATCTCTTCATATATGCATAAAATACCTCTTGAGGGGACACTTGAGGATCTTGATTTCCGTGTGTGGCGGCATCCTTGATAACAGATGGTTGTTGTTGTTGTGTTCAGCCCCAGAAGAGGCTTTGCAGGTGTGGGACTGTAATTGCGGTGGTGTGGCTGATTGTCGAGTTGAAGAAATAAGAAAAAAAAAACAAGGTTTAGCTTTCACTTCATTGCTCTTGTGTCACAACAAAATATCTAAGCCATCATTCTTCCTCACTTTGATTTTCTTCTGCCTTTTCTTAGACTTGTTGCAAGGAGATGTGGACCTGGTCTGTTCTCCACACTCCATTAAGAGCTTAATGGATCTCTTCTGTTGATATAGAAACGGACAGAAACTGAGACAAAGCTGGTTTTAAACTCCTCTGAATCTCTAACTGTATCCAAAGTGAAATAATTTAATCACAGAATAAATATTTTTAGATATCTCATATAGCACTTTATCAAAAAAATGTTGAAAATGATAAATACAGGGTTAGAACCTGCCACTGTGACAGTCTCACACTCAACAAGCCAGGTGCTCCTTTTAATGTGTGAGGAGTAATTTTACCATGCACTTGTGTTACTGTCTGCAGCCTGACACGAAAGTAAAGCATCCAAGAAATGCATAATTTGAGCACAGAAGGGCCGGAGACACTAAAATGCAGTCCTTAAGCATTAATGGCCCCTAAACTTGAGGTGACTGTATCTTGAAGTCATCAAGAACTTTCCCTGAGTTTGATGTAACCACCACTGTTAGCCCTTTCAGAATCCAGTAATTTAGTGGGCTATAGTCTACAGTGGGCATGTCTTTTTGACCTGCAAGCACAGCTTGTATGATTAGCAGTAATTCATTAGCAAGTAATTGAGAAAAAAAAGTTTTAGCATGATGTTGCTTACAGGTTTTGATTTTGGGTCCTACCATGGGGATGTTGGGTCCTACAACAGTGACGTTGGGCCTGATCATGGTGACGTTGGGTCCTACAACAGTGATGCTGGTCCCTACCATGGGGATGTTGAAACATACTATGATGGGTAATCTCACATTTGAGGGGAATCTCAGCTTCCCCTAAAATGTCAAGAATAAAATTGTATTTGCAGTTTGCAGTAACATTTCATTGACTACAGATACGTTAGAACACATTCATCTCAGAGACGGGTTATTTCAGAATCAGCTACTCATCACAAATCGACTGACCCTAACCCATACATTCCTGTAGCATCAGTGTCATGGATTTCAAGAAATCGTTTTATTATACAGTCTAGGATCAATGCATTTGGTCGTAGAAGCTGAGCATCCATTCGCTTCAATGGGACTGCATGGAACTTTTCTTTTTTTCTTCATTGGCTTGAAATTGGACGGTCATTGGATAAATGTCTCAATTTTGTCCCGCCCTGGATGCTCAACATCTCTGGGGGTGAATGGAGCTGTGGGCTGGCCTGGACACTGAGCTTCTGCATGATGATTGGAGGATCAGTGGAAAGGCTGAATCCTGTTTTGATTGACAGCTATTTTGAGATAATCCTTAATCATTGAGACCTCAGTCCCATTGCAGATTTTGCAAGTAAAGTCGAAGGACAAACTGCAGCCCATTCCCTGATATTTCCTTGGTGAAATAACATGACTATTTACATACTTAATTTCTTACTGTAAATAAAACTCTCATAGTATTGTTCAAGTTTAATATTTCGTTAGTTCAGAGGGCAAGATTTACATATAAATAAATTGACAAATTTTATGATGTAAGCAGAAAATAAGCTCCCTCTCTCTGAAAGACCACCAGCTACCACTGGTTAGCACTGACACTTCATCACAAAAAGGTTCAGTTGGATCTTGGTTCAGCTGGTCTTTGTGTGTGGACTTTACATGATCATCCTGTGTCTGTGGTTATTCCTCTTTCCTCCAACACCAAAGACATGCTGTAAAGGCTAATTGGTTGCACAAAGTTCTACCTTGGTGTCATACAAAAGATAATATATTTTGATTCATAGGAGCAATAATAGGAAAAATTTGGTCTGTTAAATAAATCAATCTAGTTAATATGTGTGTATGGTAGTGAGAAAAAGCTGCTTGTGTTGTAAAGTGCCTTGAGTGGTCCCTGGACTAGGAAGTTGCTGTATAAGCGTGTTGTTGTCAAAATGAATACTGTATGAAAATATTAGGAACATTTTTTTTGTAATGGCATGCAAATTGTTTTGGTGTTCATAAGTGAGTTAAATGTGTCATATTTATTATGCTGTTGAACAATGTAATCTGTGAATTATAACATTAAAAACATTAGGCAATAGTAATTACTTTTAGCCATTAATAATGCAAATTTTAGAAACATACACAGGAGACTTTGCTTCAAAAGAAAAAGAGAAAAAGTGCACAACAGAGCTTTTTAATGTAGGCATTATCCTATTTTGGTCTCCATGTTCAGGACAAATAAACTGATTTGCAGGTAAGTGACAGCTAGAGACCAGAGTGGACTCCAACAGTCTGTAATTGCTGTGGAATAAATTTAGTGTGAACCAGCAGCTCTGCAGCCCCAAACAACACAAAGTCATGCAGGCTTGTGAATAAAGCAGAAAGACAGAGCTGAGCTGCTTCTACGTCACTCTAACTCTCACACTTCCATTTAAATTCCACTTTAAAGATTTCCAGGTGTGTTCTTGTCCTCTCAGTGATATTATGAATGTTTCTTCTTTAACTCTTCCCTCTTCCATTTGCACTCTATTCACCTCTCTCCATCAACCCTCACATATGCTTATTGTCGTACTCTACCTCCTTCCTCACTGCCTCCTCTCCTCTCTCCCCTCCCTCAGGTCAGAAGCAGAGTCTAGATGTTGCTTGTTAATAATTTAACAAGGAGGGAGCACTCCCTTCTTAACCACGGTTTTGAATTATTAAACCACCTGTTCGTGTGAACGGCACGCATTGGTGCACGCACCTCGTCTTGCATCTGATGGGATTGTGTATTAGCCTTTGCGTTTTGGCCAACGTGTTCGCATTCGAAGCACAGAATAATAATTCCCTGTCAAAAATATGATGGAGCATGTCAGCCCTGCAAAAATCAGTTCTTTCTGTGGCCAGTGTTTAGATTGTTTGGATTGTGTGTGGAGGTAGATGGCTGGGGAATACATGTCATGCATGTTTTATAAGAGCCTGTCGGCACTGCCTGGTAAACAAGATGCAGTCTTCATTCGTCTTGTCTTGGGTGTGCAAATGTTCATACGTGTTGTTGAAAGTCCATGGTCACCATTTTGAATCGAGACTTACATGCAGATTATTTTTGTGTGTGCATAGAGTTTCATGGAGTGCAGCAGTGATTGTTAATGTTTTGTCTGTGTGCATGTGTGTGTGTATGTGTTTGTGCATGGTCAAAGCTGGAGTAGTTTGATAGAGTCAGTCTGTCAGGCCAATGTTTCTCTATATATTTATTTATATGTAAGAAGTTTGCACGTTCTTCATGGAAACAGTCTGGCTTAACAATATGTATTTGTTAAAGATGTTGTCAGAAGAACAGCCCGCGTGTGAATGTTTTCTTTTTTTGTTGTTGCTTTTCTTTCACCTTTGTCTGCCTTACCATAAGCAGCAGCCTGGCTGTGAGGTACGCACGTCTCATGTGTAAGTGCAGTGACTGCTGGTTGATGTGCAGTCTGTCATCATTTGCTGTTTTCTGGTGTGTTGTCTGATAAAAGAAAAAGAAAGAGGAAAAAAAAAACCTGCATGGGAGTCACATTTCTCTCTTTGTGGTTGTGTGATAGAAAGGCAACCTCTTCAGGGTCTGACCCCACTTATTCACAGCTGCAGTGGGTTCCAGCAGCACCGTGACCATAAATAAAAATAAAGTTTGACAAAAGATTTAAATGTTTATGTCTATGGCTTTTCCACTTAGGCACACATAGGCTTCCAGCTTAAATGACTACATATTGCGGATGCTTGTTATTGATGACTGTGACCAATCATAACATTGATCATGGCCTTTTTTGTTAGCAGGTGGATATTTCTTTTTCATTTTCTTTTTTTTCTTTTTTTCTTTTTTAAATGGTGTTTTATTGAATCAGGTGGTACATTCCAGGGCTTTGTTTTATCGCCACTTTCATTTGTATTATATACAAAACACTTGCCAATGCCAACATGTAGGGCATTGCATTGTCAGCTTTGCAGATAACTGTTATCATGTCACTTGTGAAATTTTAAAGTCTTTGTGAGTAAAACTAAGGAGAGAATGTAGATTTTGGGGAAAATCCTGCAGTCATCTCTTCCTGGTTGTTGATGTCCAGTCAGTTCAAGCTGTCAGTCAGTAAAATACATGGGAAACTGACCTTTGAGCCACACACTGATGCTGTTGGCAAAAGAAATACATCAGCATCTGCATTTTAATCGTAAGCGCCACAATTTTAATGTGGACAACGCTTATGAAAATGTTTTACTCGTGTTTTATCTAATATATGATCACTTTTTCATTTGTCCAGGCATTTTTTTTTTAAATAAACACATTTTAATGATCTTTCTTTACATTTTACTTGTTTTTCCCACCTTTGCACTCTTGACTTGTATGTATATTGTGATCGCTATTTTCTCTTCCTTTGTTACTGCTGGCAGCATCATAATAAAGACAATTTTGAATCTTGAATACAGCCCCAAAGAGATCAGGACTCCAGCAGCTCTTGGAGTAAACTATTATAATTGTTTAGTACTATTCCACTTTTAACCTTTGCTGGAATCATGATGGGTCAAAATTATATTGTTAAGACTTTTGTCCCCCTCTCTTTATGGCACTTTGTAGTTGAAGATGTTGCTCCAGAAACCTTTCAGTAGCCTCCAGCCCCCTCTTGACCCCCAGAAAAATGAGGCATAGCAAATGAATTAATCTGTTTCTTTAACAGGTGGGACAACATTCAGTCACATGTCAATGGTGGAACTATTAAGAAGATTGCAAATGAGGTGAATTATCATGACAGCTTTGCTACTAAACTCCTTTCTGATTTCTCACCTGAAGGCTTACGTTCTTTTCATTTGGCATGCAGTGACTGAACTTGCATCATGGCTTCACATTTGTCAGCACCAACAAAGAAAATGTGTCCAGCAACTTGTTTAAATCCTACACGACTACACAACACTTCTCACTGTGAATTTTAATTGGCTGCATATGTAGGATTTTACAGAAGTGCTGCAGAGTGTCAGATCTGCAGTTGAGGGAGAGAAAGGCTTATTAGCTCCTCACCCTTCAAAGCGAGGCAGATGTATGCTCTTGGAGTCAATATGATTCAGTAAACAGTTCACAGGTTAATTAGCTTCAACAGCTAGCTTGCCTGCAGCATTTATTGGTGGTTAGCAAGTATGGAAACTTGGTAAACTTTCAAATTTGATCATTAATTGAACGCAAAGGTACAGAGTAGCCACTTCTAATGATGTCTGTGGGTTTGAGATCATACTTTTATGAAGACATTGGCGAATAATTGGACATATTATTTTGCATTTAGGGAAGTGATGGTTTGTTAACTTTTTCTTTGTTGCAGAAACTAATTAGCGTTACGTTTTGGAAGATGAGTTGAATGCGGAGGTAGAGCTAGGTAACATTTTTCACTCTTAGATGGATAATTTATCACATGGATCAAATATTTTAATTTTCAATGTTGTGGGAAATTCGAAAGGAATTATGTTTGCTTAACTTTCAAGTGAGCACAAATTAGGAGTCTGCAACTTGCACACCTTGATGGACATGTTGATTATTACTGTAATCACCAGGTATGATCAAAAAGATTAGGTCTTAGAATTAATGTTGGTTATTCAGATGAGGATGTTTTTTTTTTCTCCTAGTTACTCAGAAGACCAGAAGAACTGGACTTAACAGCCTGATCAGACATGAAGGCTTTTCAGTGCTTTAACTGTGCAGTGAACCTTCCTTTTGTTTCAGGCTGGCTGGTCTTTGATACTTTTTGGGAATGCATTTAGAAATCAGTGAGCTTATTCAGTTTGTGTGTGTGTGTATGTGTGTGGGTGTGTGTGTGTGTGTGTGGGTGGGGGTGGTATTTACATACAGACAGAAGGACAGAAGGAGCCACACTATCAAACCTCAAAACTGCCTCTCACAAATCTGACAGATCAACTCATTAAAAATCTCAACACACATTTTCACAGCATTAATTCCTCATAGTACCTCTGTTTCAAACAGTTCAAATCAATATTTTCATGTTTAGAATGGCTTATACAAGAGGGCATTTATACAATATTCAAAAGGTCTTGGTGCAAAAGTAAAGCACTGGCCGTGCTGATTTAGGTAGTACAATGAATTCTGGCTCAGTGCTCAGCCTCACTGTGCCTGCAAGGTTACACTGCAGGCAATAGCATTGTGTTCCTTAAAGAGTAACTACACGTAACAGCAGCTGGATCAATAAGCACCATGAGGGACCTGCACGTGCTTGTTTCCTCTACATGTTTCTGATGCCAACTACACTGCTCAGAGTGAATGAACGTAAGCAGAGTAAATGCACAGCATTAGTCTCCTTTTGAGACTTGAATGTAGTTGCAGTTTTGCTTGTGTAGCTCACAATTAGTGTACCCACTGATCAGCTGTTGATGGGAATTGGACGATTTTTGTCCAAATGGCTCCAAACGGTGATCATACGATATCAGTGCAGATATTCATACTGCTACTATAGATATTGATTCTGGATGTTTTTAAAACTGTGTTAGTCTTGTTCTTTTTTTTTTTTTCTTTTAAAGTGATTTCTGCACTGTGGACGACCTTCATGGTAAATATAAGACTCTTAATTAAATATTTGTGTTAGTAAATTGTGATACATTTTAATGAGAAGATGTTTGTGGTCATTTTTCATTTTTTTGTAACATTTTCTGGTTGCCACACCTGGTTAGCCTAAAAGATCAGACTCACATCTAGACAGAATTAGGCTCTAAAACTGAGCCGTAGGGTTTCCTCATTCAGGGTGTGGCACCAAACTGCCTCTGCAACCAGCTGATTAGTGCTACAACCAATCAGAGCAAAAAACAATAAGATGTAATCAGTGCGATGAGAAAGTCAACGGGAGAGTGTTGTGGAGAACAGTTTAATGGAGAGATGCCAATATAATGAAAAATGGACTCCAACGATTGTTGATGTTCTTGCGAGTAGAATTTAAGAATGTGCTCTAAATCAGTATCATTGAAAAAAGATGGAAGATGAGTTGAATGCGGAGGTAGAGCTAGGTAACATTTATCACTCCTAGCTAAATAATTTATCACATGCATCAAATATATTAATTTTCAATCTTGTGGGAAATTTGAAAGGAATTATGTTTGCTTTACTTTCAAGTGAGTGCAAATTAGGATGGACATGTTGAATATTACTGTAATCACCAAGTATGATCAAAAAGATTAGGTCTTAGAATTAACAGCTAATATCAGACAGATATACATGATAATGTTCAGATTATTTCCTTTTATTGTTCGAGTGAGTTTACCAGACAATTTTTACCATATGTA
>JBAMYA010000003.1:6825870-6847486 GCA_037176975.1 Arrhamphus sclerolepis
TCCAACACCCCCAAAACCCTCAATAAACTTTGAAAACGTGACGCATTTGTGGTCCTCGTTCTGTCTGATCCGTGACACAACTAGTTTGAAGAAAGGATAAACGTGTATAAAAAATGCTCAACATGTTGTGTCTAACTCTGTACACGTTTGTCAAATAGGCTGACTAGTGGGACATCATCTTTTTAACTACTTAACTTGTGAATGATAAAACATTGCCACTAGTTTACAAGTTATTCTTTTTTGAAAAAAATGTTAAGTGGTACTGAAGCATCTGTGTTACTTGTTAACTAGTGCAAACAAATATTCTAACTTGTCAACTAGTTGATATTTTGTCACTAAATGGTCGACTAGTTAAATTTTTAACCCCACGAGTTAACTAGTAAGATGTGAAAGCCCATGGCTAGCAAACCTGTTGACATTATTTCCTCACTAGTCAACAAGGAACCTTTTTGTTCGCTATGAAGTGACTAGAGAGGTCACACATAGTTTTTGGAGCAACTAGTGAAAATTTAGTGTTGACAAGTAAACATGTAAACAGCAACATGCAACCACTTGTTAACTAGTGTCACTAGTAGACTGCATGCAAATGAAGAAGGCGGGACAAGAACCTGATTGACTAGTCATCAAGCCCCCTTAAAGGATCCACAATGAAAAACTGTTTTTCATTTTCATTTCATTGAACATTTTTTTGCAGCTGTCCTTGTCACTAATTGGAAATTCTTTACTGTTAAAAACGTGTACACAAATTGTGCTTAACACACAGCTGCATTGTTGGGAAATATATTCCATACTTCCTTCCATACTTCCTTCTTTGCCCCTCCAGGACTGACCCAATTAACCTTTTACAAAATGATTACAATTAAAAGTTGTACTTTTGCTAGTCAGAAACATATTATATTGTCCTTCAGTTAGAATCAGCTCAAAGATGTTGAAAATAGAATGTTAATTAGAGTAATAATAGAATTATTATACTAAAATAATTGTCTTTGGACTAAGGGTGAGATACTGGGAGTAAATAAAATTATCATCTAAAAGATTTTTCTTCTTGCCTAAACCTTTCTTAGTTTGCTATAGGTTCAAATGTCACATTTATTACAATACATTTTTTTTTCACTCTTTGTGTATCCAACAAAGGGGCTGGAAATGCAGCACCTGGAGTTTGGAGCGTGAGACTCTTTCTATTGCCCAATGCAGATCAAGCTGTCCTTCCACCTTACGCAGAATGCTGCAGACTAACCACAATTGGTTTAGGTAAATGAAAAATTTTAGATCCTTAATTATTTTTATTTTTATTACATCCAAACAAGAAAAAGGTTAGCACTTAGACCACAATTAGCAACTGCAACATCTCAGGATTTCAATTTATTATGTTCTATCAACATGTTAAAGGGCAACTTGCAGGTTGGACACCTCTATACAGCATAGTGTACATTAATGAAACAACAATTAGATTTTAAGAACAAGAGAAATATATAACTATGTCATAAACGTTACTTTGAGATAAAATTGCTATAAATAACTTCCGCATCTATGAAGCACCGACCAGAAGTGACGACACGCGAGGGAGTGCGTGCCTCAGAGAGCATCAATGACTGTATATAATAACAGTCTGACACTGTCCCGTCCTGTGTGTAGAGGCACTTCTTTCCCTCTCATCTTCCACCAAAAAAATAGAAGAGAGAGAAGATGAAGTGGATGATCCATAACCTGGATCATCCACTTCATAATCAAAGTCCTCGTTCTCTGGATCAGACTCTGGCTCCGTCAGTCCCTCAGCTCATTTACAGCTCAAAACCAAGCTGCAGTCCGGGCTCCACATTGAGAGATCGCCTCGTTTTTTATCTCGCAAAAACAACAACGAAAAAAAAATAACTGCACTACACACTAACTATACAGTCCAAACGCCAAATAGCACAAATCTCTCAACTTTTAAAATGATAAGGTTCACCATTTCACTTGTTGCCGCACGCCCCACAACTTCGTCTTGTTCCTCGCGACAAAGAAAAGCGTTGCGGACATTATTGAGCATAACTATGGTTTTACTTGGCCTATTACCACAATTTAAAAACTGGTAAATACTTTGAAGTCTGCTCTTTCAAAACAAGTTGTAAAGGAGACTCAGACATGCAGGGTTCTTGCTGTGATGTCATCGTAATCAGTCATTGTGATTTGGACGTTCCGGCATAGCTAATGCTAAGAACTTGCATGTTAAGGGCACTTCTAACAGCATCGGTCATCAGCCTCACATGGTTCTCGCTCCTAAATCCCATCCGAGACTCCAACACATCTCCAGGTAACTATCTGGAGGGAAATGGGCGCCTCAAACGACCGAGTGTGTGGTGACAGATGCATCAGAAGTCTGCTCTGTACACCTGCACAAAACAGACTCAGGGTCCAAAAACCTTATTTTTCCTTGAAGGAAAATGATGGACATGATGTCCTGACAGGCAGGAATTCGTGCAATCAGCACAAACAGAATAATTCACCATCATCACTTCTCCATCTATCTGTTTCTCACTACTCTTCTCCCAACTCCATCCACACACAATTAAAGTTAACGACCATGAGATCGTATTGTTTGCCTCTGCCTACGTCATATGACGCATTGCTAACGGGAAACAGGCTGCTGTCAGAGCCTAGCTTAATATGGGTGCATTTGTATTAAAATTTCTGTTTTACATACTGTTTTACATAGTAATTTTTAGATGTATGTTTTTAAAAGACTTATTCTGACAAGATCAAGTTTTCATTCAGTTTTTGATTTAACCTGCCCTTTTAATCCACTGTGCAAACAGTTGATTTGAGTTTTTTGAGAAGTCACTACATTTCTACATTCTCCATATCACCTATCTACCTTTTATTTGTTTGTTTATGGTGTGGGAATTTAAATAAAAGTTCGAGTCCATCAACATTACATGAAATGAACATGTTTTTTTTTTTTGTTTTTTTTCTCAACGATGGATCTTGATATGGGGCAATGAATTTTGTTGAAACTGAAAATAATAAGCTGGTCCTCCATTGATTGCACAGTTTTAAGACATAGTCATCAGATTCTTTCATCATTGGGGCACAGAATCATACTGTCATTCATAAATCTAACAAGGAATTGATACATAAATAACAATAATAATAATTCCTAAATCTAATAGTTTGTGGGCTTTCCATAACCTGGAGAAATTTTGTCCACCAGGACAAAGCTTCCTTTTGACTTTATTTGGTTGGTTTCTGAGTTCCTCGTCTGTCTTTTTCAACCCAGACATGTCACCGCTGTGTGAGGAGCTGAGTTTTTGGTTGTGCTTCTTTCATGTATTTCTGTGAGATGAGGTTGATTACATGATTACAAGATCAGAACAAAATATCAGAGAAATGTCCATTAGAGCATGATGGCATAAGCTGAGTCAGTCAGCTCAGAGACCATGGGGCTTTTGCAGGAAATGAATTTTCTCAGATGAGATCTCCCTCTCTCCTCTCTCTTCTTTGCACTCTTATAAGATTTAACTTCGTCTCCTTGTGTCCTTATTTGAACATTTCAAACTCCTCTCTCTTGTTCTCTTTCTTCCCTCCCACAGGCTTCCCCTGCTGCTCTGTTCCCTGCAGGCTTTCTCTGCTTTAGTTATCTCTTCATCCCTTTTACTTTGCTCCTCTTCTGTTGCCTCCATAAATTTTTCTATCCTTTTCCTCCTGACTTTTTCTTATTTACTCTTTAATGCTTTTGACTTTTTTCTCTTGTGTATTGTGCCTTTTTTTCTCACCATCTCTGTTTTTTGCCTTTTCTTTCTTTGCATGTGTCAAATGTGAAGACATTTCATTAACCATCATAAATAACGCATAAGTGTGTGTGTTCTTGGGTCTAGGTTGTGTGAATTTTCATTTCAGTTGGGGATCTGTGGTGATGTGTGTTAATGTGTTTAATTAGGGGTAAAGAAAGGAGAAGCAAATCACAAAAACTCAGATGAACTCATGTTTCTTTGCAGTGTTTTTTTTTTTTTTTTTTTGATGAAGTTGCGTCGCATAAAACTAGTCAGTGGAAAAACAGTATGACATGCGCACGTCTGAATTAAAATGGAAATGGCTTTCTTGTTTGATAGCTCATTGTCTCCCTCAGGGCAAAGACTGCGGTTCATGTGCGCTCACGTTACAATGAGATGCTCAGATTTATGCGTGCGATGATGAATCGTAATCACACAACACATACAGTTATGCTGTCATGGAGCTTTACACAACTGAAATCACTCTTTCGTGCGTTTTTAGACGCATGTATGCCATAATTCTGAAACCACAACAACACACACACACACTTTTTGTTTTGTTTGTGTGACTTTGTTTTACAGCTGATGTTCAGACTAAGTCCCCGCCAGCCCATTCACCTCCATGCAGCAGCAGCATGTAACTTATTGTCCTAATCAATCCCTCACACACTAAGAGGCTTTTTCAGTGGAACCACCCGGGGCTAGTGAGTGCTTATCCCCTTTACTTGTGGGGAGAGTGAGAGGCTGGCTCCCCACAAGAATTTTATCTTTACAGGCACAGAGGCGGGCTAAGAGGAGAGGCAGAGAAGAAAAGACCTTAGTAGGATTTGATCCTGGGTCAGTGGGGGGCTCATAGCTGGGTTGTGGATCTCTCCATGAGCGCAGAACCGAGAGCAGTTTAAGAGGCAGGGCAATTGGAGGTGGAAAGGAAAATTTTAAATCCATCTTATTAGAAGTCTAAGTTACTAAACAGAGGTTTGAGGCTCATGGTGACAAAAGTGATTTGATTGGGAACACAAACAATGACACTGTCAGCTTCATGTGATTACGGGTACTGGTTTACAGATTGAGCTTCTGGGTTTAGACCAGATTGCATTAAGGAAGGATTACAAGTTCTCTGTTTTGTTCCCTCTGATTCTCTTTTTGTTTTCCTTTCCTACTCTGTTTGAGCCATTTTCCTTCTCCCACTCATGATTACAAGCATTACATGTTCATTACAGTCCTTTTAATCTGGAAAAATGCATTCAGCAAGCGTGATTTGTTTAGTAAACGCATACATCCGGAGTGTGCATAACTTTTAAACAACTGCTGAAATTAGTGTTGCTGTTTGAGAGCCCATTTAAGCCACAGATAAAAAAAGGTTTTGTTTGAAAGCTGTGCGGAAGAGATTTCTGTCATATTTTGATGATGCCTTTTTATCAGATGTTGCTAACGGCACAAGGCAAGGCTGTTTAAATGTATGTGATATGGATGACATTTGTTGGTTTCTCTTCTGCTTCTGTATAATACAACAACCATATTTTCTGTTGAATCCATTTTACTTCTCAAATCCATTTGTATTTCAGTGGAAGCACGGCTCTCCTGTGGCACAATGGTAGCAATGCAGAGTTTTATTTTTTATTCAAAAAAGAAGCATAAAAACAGAAAGTTCATAGGAAGTCTTGCCACTGATGTTTTGTGCCTCAGCTCAAGAAGACCGAACGCAGCTGAGTCAGTCCATCACAGAAGCAGAAATACGTTTTAAGAAAACTTACCTTGCTTTAATTTAAAGTCAGTATTCTGAGCGAGCCTGCAGGTCAGGAGCTGCTGCTCTGATCACACTCTGACCGTGTGCTTTTCATTTTTAAGTATGAAAGTAGAGGACGGCTCTCCGTGTTGGTTTGTTTAATGAGCCTGAGTTGGCCTGGCAGACCGGCCCCGCTCTCTCTCAACTGCTTTTCACATTCAAAAGAAGAGCTACAGGTGGAAAGCTTCCTCTGATATGCAAAGAAGGGTCCACTCGAGCAGTTCCTTGAGGCTTGTCCCATTGTGATCCCTCCCTGATGACGTACTTTACTGTGATGAAGACAAACCTGAAGAGAGGTGGCTGAGAGTCCACCTGAGGCTTTATAAGAGGATTCTTCTACTACTTGTTTAATGAACTTTCCCTTTTTTAACTCAGTCTCCAGATACTCTCAAAGTTTCTCTTTCTTGGTTCCTTTCAATTGTTCATGATGAACAAAAACAGTCTTGATGTTTTGGTTCTCTGGATGTCTAAGTAACACCCTCTTCTCTTTGCGACAGGTGCCGGAAATTCAATAATAGTGCGAGTACAGGATCAGCTGGAGGCGTATCCCAACGAATCTGTTGATCTGAGCTGCCAGTTTGTCGACATAAGCGGCCTCATCACGATCACACAGGTCAGTAGGTGAAAAATATTTTGTTTGATAGCAAGTTTGAAAGAAGTGACGCTCAGATCTTAAAGATGAGATATTGTTATTAACAACAAACTTCAAAAAACAATTTTATAGCTTTATTAAATTAAGGGAGCGATTCAGTCTTGCTGGTCAGTGTGACTTCACAGACTGTGTTTTACGTCTGAAACGCCATTTTCATGCATTTGCTGTAGTTTAGAGGTGGACAGCATAAAACTCTTAACAACATTTTCAAAGAAAGCAGGATAGAGGTGAGAAAATGGCCAAAACAACCTCCCCTAAAAATGGCTATGTTGGGAGGTATTTTATTCTTTTTGCTATCCTGACAAAAATATCTTACAGACATTCCATTAAGACATCAGGATATCGTGTCAATGTTTGGCAAAAATGCAACACCCTTTTAAAGTGGACATGACATGCTTTTCTGACATGCTAGCTCAAGCATGTGGGCTCAGTAATGGAGGCAAAACCAATGGCCTGGAATTCAGACACATTTTCCAGAGATTTTAAGTTTCCTGATGGTCTCCTTATTATGCATTTATACACATGCTCTTTACACTCTCTTGACATGTGCTCCCTATTAAAAATGAAAGACTTAAATAACCGCTCAGAGATTGAAAGCCTGACCAACATTCTTGAGTTCAGAAGGATGAAACTACTCATACAGACTCACCGCTTCCTCCAAGCAACCAGTGAAACATTGTGTTACGTCTTTATTCTTGTGATCAGCGTAATATGTATAAATATGGTCTTTACCATGAATTACAGCCATTTAGAAGCAAGGTACCTCCATCTTCATTTAGGTATTTGAACAAAGTGCTGTAATTATAAATATAATAAACGTTTTAGTACTTGGATGAAAATTCTTTGGAGTCTGGAGCCCATGGACATCACAAGATTCAGAGTTTCCTCCCTGCCAGACGTTGACTGCAGCCACCTTCAGCTGCTGCATGTTTGTGGGCCTTTGTGCTCTCAGTTTTCTCTTCAGTAAATGAAAAGCTCGGTTGGGTTGAGATCAGACTGGAAAATGTTCAATTTCTTTGCCTTCTTTGCTGAATACTTTTGCACACTGCATTTTTCAGTTTTTTGTTTGTAAAAGAAAAATTGAACTTGTATAATTTTCTTTCTACTTCACAATTGTATGGCACTTTGTATTGGTCTTTCACATAACATTCCAATAAAATATATTTATGTTTGTGGTCATAATGTGGAAAAGTTCAAGGGGTATGACTTTTGCAAGCCACTGCAAAACCAGTGAGCCTGATCTGATGGCAGCCAAATATGCCCATACCATAATACTCCTTCCACTTTGTTTTCTTCTCATCTTTCTGCAAGTTTATCTTGTGTTCACCTGTGTAAAGAATCCAAATCCAGAACATGGGAGACTTTTTCACATTTGGTGTCAAAGTCTGATCTGGCTTTCCTGGTCTTGGATGTTGTCTGTGGTTTATCTCTGTGGTAAACCCTCTGGATTTACATACATGAACGCATTTTTCGATTGTTGGTTTCTATAACGATACACCTGCCTTCTTCACAGTATTCTTGGCTTCTGTTGGTTTTCTTCATTGAGGAACTGATTGTATGGTCATCGTCTTTGGTTGTCTCCTGAGGTCTTCCAGGCCTAGTGATGATGTTGAGCTCACCTGTTCTTTTTAAGGATTTGGCCACACTGCAGGTTTTTGCTGTCTTTTTTATAGATTTGTGTTTTTGTTTGTTTGTTTATTTGTTTTGTCTTTTCACGTCAGATTCAGTCACAGGATGAGGAAACCGGTGCATCCTTAGTTAAGAGGTTTTCATTAACAATCATCCACTTTCTGATCAGTGTTTAGGACAGAATTCTGCTTCACAGTATTTGCCAACCTTGGTGGTTCCCTCTCACTGCTTTTTTAAAGCTGCCTCTTAGGCTAGAAGTGATTGGCTGGGAAGGTCAGGAAATGTGAAGTGCACTCGGGCAGAAAAATGAAAAGAGAATCAGGTGGACCACTAAGACTTATCACCTCGGTGTGACCTGCCTGTAGCCTCCCTGGCGGAGGCAGAACAGGTCATAGTTTAAGTAGCTGTCATGTTGATGTCTGTGGGGGATCAGGAGGAGGAAGTGAGGGCCGCATCACATTGGCCTGGGAAATAAGCCCATAAGTCTGATAGGAATCAAAATGTCATGCGTGGCTTTGGTAGTTTGAGGATTTTTTTTCTTTTTTTTCTGTCAGCATTGGAGGACTTCCGGTGATAGCATACTTGCAGCAGTTTTGTTGATTTTCCATTGCTGTCTATAAGGTATAACTGAATATTATTGGCACCGACAGTCCTAAATAACATAATTAGGCTGTGATTACACCATATTACTGTGCTAGGATAATTTCACAACTGAATTTAACTTGATTTCTTTTTTAGTCTTAATTAGTTGCCTTGTTTTCTTGTATGTCTTCTAGTCTATTACTAGCTTACATATTAATCAAAAGTGTTATATTCACCTAAACCAGTCATATCTGTGTATTTTACTCAGGCATTAAGTTATTATCATTCAGGGATTAGTTCATATGAAATGTTTGTTTTTTTCAGAGGTTTGTGGGAACAGATTCTTTCTGGGCATTGTTGGTAGTTTCTCTGTGGGTTTGATATTATTCATATCAACCGAAATTAGGGAATATATGGTAATATAATTTTTTGTCATAGCATCCAGCCCTATATTAAAGTCAGAAACAGCATCTGTGCCAGAGAGGGTTTTCTCTCTCCAGATGTGAATAAACCTTGAGGGTCAAGGTTATGCTCTCACATTTTCAAAGTTAATTCCTGAGACATCTTAGTTGTAAATGGAGTAAAGTAATGGAGTGTGGGGTCAAGGTAAGAAGATAAAAGGAAGAAATTTACTGTTTTTTTTTCCACAGAGCACAAAACTTCCTGGATGTGAATATGGATTTATCAGTCTTAGAAAGTTAAATATAATGGCTGATATACACAACCCATATCTGACATTGGAAAAGCGTGTATTTGTGTGTGCGTGCATGTGTGTGTGGGTGGGCCTCTCTTCTGACCACCAGACATACCACAAATGCAGCTTAAGAGATAGATGAGTACTCTTGAACAAAATGATTGGCTGCTGCTCAAAGAAGTGGAAGACGAAGGACTGAATATGCTCCCATAAGACAATAATCCTCAGCATTCAAACTAATCCACAAAGAAAGACTTTGAAAGAATACATTTAGTGTTTTGGGTAAGCCAAGTCTACGCCTTGACCTAAATCCAAATGCTTTGCCATCTGATGCTTGGTCATGCAAGACAACCCATAAGTTCACTGAATACAAGAGTGAAATTTAAAAAAAAAAAAAAAATCCCCAGAGGAGGATGCAGAAGGCAGCGCAGAGACATTTATTTGAAATGACTGATGAAGATTGAGATGGAACACATTGACGGCAGGAGCATACTCCGTATCAGGAACATCTGTGTGGTCAGAGAAAACACTCATAGCAGAGGTTTGGTTTCTACAAGATTTAATAGGCTCACAGTGAATGTTGCATCAGATTTGTGGATCAGTGCTTGTCCTCCCAAGAGCTTTGAGTAAATGTAAAACATTGGCTCTGTGATCATTGTGTACATAAACTGATATGAGGTTGCTCCAATCTAAACGGAATTTTGTTTCAACACATGAAGCTGCCTCAGTTGTCCCTTCACATTAGAGGCACAACATTCTGTTGAAGATAAATTCAGACAAACAGAATTTTTTTTTCACAACCATGAACCAGATGAACTTGGATTGATAAACGCCTCCCCACAATGGATGTGGCGGTTCCTGTGGTAAGGTTTTTTTATGCAATGGACAAATTAAAGATATGATCTAAATCTATAAAGGTTAATATATTACAAGATGCACAGGTTTCTAAAAATTGATTTGGGAACTTGTGAAAATTAATCTGAACTTTCAAAAAAAATAAATAAATAAATTGAGAAGAAAATATATGAACTTGTAAAAAAAAGAAAGTTGTATCCATGATTTTTTTTTGACAAAATAAATTCCTACTTGTTAAGCTCCAACTCAGCAGCCTCTCAAATCTGTGGCTACAAGGACACAGATATGCTCACGCCTGAATCCTCCATGGCTCAGTCAGCTGTTCTGAAACAAACAGAAAAGTCTGATAATTCTAAGAAATAAGACAGAATTTTGGAAATTAAGAAAAACTTTTTTCTTTTTCTGTGTCTCAAATCATCTTCAGTATTAAGTTACAGAAAACTAGAACACACACGAAGGTAAACAGAGAAAAATAAAAGCTAATATACCATTTGTGTTGCACATTTCAGCACACAGCAGCAGATTTGAGAAGCTGTAATCACTGATTTATAAGTACAAATTTACCTTTACAATTTCAAGTACACCTCCAGGACAGTTGTACAGCGTTATTAGGCATTATGCTGTTACTTTTGTCCTTTGATGTGCGTTTGTGTGTGTGTTAGCTAATAACCCCTCTCTTCCTAGATTTACTCCATTTTTTTCCCATTATTTTTACTTTCCACTCACCAGATTGCGTCAGAGCTTGTCATTGAGCTTTCCCTCCGCTCTATCTTTCCTTGAGTTCCTTACTTTAAGCTTTTGGGCTTCTCATTGATGTATTCATTTGCTGCATTGTATTTAAGTGCTTTATCAAGACACCTTTAAGTTATGAAGTCACTTTAAAAGTTCATTGTGGATGAATGTACCTGTGAACAGGAGGGCTCTTCTCTGTTTGTTGTAGTCGACCTCAAGCAGTCGCTGACTGGAGACGTTTTGTTGCTCGGCCACTGAGCTGTTTAGTCGATGTACAGTATTGTTCGATACAATTAGCAACTTTGCCGCATTTATGTTTGCACAATGAGCTCCAGAGACTCCGGGAACTCCACAGTACAGATCCAGGAAGTTTTTTGCTTGTTTGTTTGTTTGTTTGTTTTCTGCAACTGATGGCTGCAGATAAAATAACACCATCACAGATTTACATAAAATATGCAACAAAATGAACACAATGTACATTGCTCCTTTGCTGGTAACCACCTGCTTAGAAGAATAACCCTCCAAACTCATAAACAGCTGTCTGCTTGTCAGGCCGAGTAACCCATGTGATTGCAGAGGCATCCACTTGTGTTTTTCAGTAGTATTGCAGGCTGAATTCATGTTAAATGCACTGGAGAAATGAAAGAACATGATCCTTGCAGCGCTACCTGTTTTGTCCAGTTGACAATAGGCTCATGGAGCAGACTGATTATGATCATTTCCCATGGCGATCAGTAATCAGTGGGTCCTGAGGGTGCTTCCTTGCTTATTATAGGGGGCTAATAACAGGTTCTCCAGTATTTTCATGATGAGGGATGTTAGGACTACTGAGGTGTTGCAGGCATACTTCTTTCAGTACAGACACAAGGTACATGATGATGATGATGGGGCAGTATTAACTACATTTTATTGTTTGGGCTGTCTTGTGTCTGGATCCTTTGTCTGAAATCCCTCATACATGAATTCACTGTAAAATGAGCCACTTCCAAAGCGCCATTAGCAAGTTTACATCTTTGCATCAACATTCATGCGGTGCAGTGGTATTTGAAGGATGGCTTTTTGAGAGCAGGACGTAAGGTGAATCAACAATAAACCGGAAAATGAATGTCGACTGGTTAAACGTGTCTCATTCTTTACTAAAAGTTAAAAAAAAAAAGATTTATAACTTCATAATCCTAAACTCGATTAACACCCTTCTTAATGGTTCATAAGTGAGAGCAAAGTGATAATAACTGTTGAAATGATTGCTTAATTAGCTAATTACGAGGGTAATCATTTTTGAAAGGTATATCTGCCAGGATTATGATTGAGACTGCATATGTGATGTGTGAGAATGACATCTTGAGATATGTAGCAACAGTAACTAAGGGGGACGTGGCTAATCCTGTCAATTGAACCACATTGGAATAAAAAATGCATTAGTTGCGGATGGAGGTTTATAATTAAAACACTCGGATGTGCACACAGAAGCTTAGTGAAGTGAAGGAAAAAGAAACAAACACCAGGTTCTCAGCATATGGTTTCTGTTGAAATTATAGATCTATTCTATCCAACAAATTATTTATTTTCAGAATGAGATGCCTTTGCCAGCGTGGCAGCAGGTCTGCATGAGACTTTCCCTTTTTTTTACATTGGTTCAACATCGTCCATAATGTTCCAACTAACAGAAATTTATGATGACCATGTTTGACAGTATTGCTGCGTTCACCATCTGCAATCAAGTACTACTAGTTTTCCTGACTTATTTTACTCAAATAGTTTTACTTGTTGATATTCAACGTATGCAGTGATGGTTTCCATCCGGTTGGTAGTTCCAGGCTTCGGATAACTTGATAGAGATCCGTGTTATATGTAATACCTATGATGAATGCCTGCTACTTCAGTAATTTTCAAAAGAATGTTAAAATTAAGCTGCCAAGTTCCCAGAGGAGTGTTTTTTTCTCACATTCACTTGCAGTTCTAATCAGATACATCAATGTATTAACACTTTAAATTGCTTTTTAACACTGAATTTATGTCTACCCTCTTGAGGCATTAAGGCCATTAATTATCATATATTTCAGAAACACATTTTCTGAGGCATAGGTTAATCTGACTATATATATATACACATACATATGCATACGTGAGGGTGTGTCTTTGGGCCTGCCTGAGGCTTTTCTTGTTCATTTAACTCACAGCCCACAGGAATTGTAAAGGTTTTCTTTGAAATGCAACACATTTCCTGAATCGATCAAATTCTAATTTGAAGTCAAATGGCTATTTCTGACCAAACTGACTGAAAAGCTTTTCTAAAGGGACAGCTTGTGGATGTTTAAATGTTCAGAGGGAAACTGTGAACACAACAACAGACACCAAAAGCTTTTTAGTCAGTTTCAAGGTGGGAAGCCATGGAGACGAAGCTGTTTCTTGTTTTGTTTGTTTTTTTTATTTTCTTGGTCTATCTTTTCTCCGCCGTTGCTGCCATTTTTTTTTTTTAGCATTTTTAGACCAGTTGACGTAAACAACAGTAACCTTTGTCTCTGTCTTGCCGAGAGGAGGTCCTCAACAACTCACTGACTGTTGTCATGTTGCCCAGCTGTCAGAGTTGCTGCATCTGCATCTGTTGGATGCTTCAAAGTTTTCCTGATTCCGCTGTGGTAGATATTTCCATCTTTATGCAGATTTTTTTCATTTTCATCACATCTCTCCCCTTTCTCCTCCTCCAACCTCCTCCAAGCTCCTCCCACACCTCCAGCAGCACTGGCTATGATTTTGAAGGGAAGAAGGTGCAGCGTCGTGTCAGAATGTTGGCCGTGGCTAAGAAACGTCAAGACAAAAAAAAAAAAAAAAAAACGCTTCAGCTGTTGCACTTCAGTGGGGTAATGCATCATTCCCCTTGTTCTAGTTATTTGACAATAACTGAACAAACCCACACTGAATAACCCCAGAAAAGTGATGACCAGTGAATAGAAGCAAATTTCTCTCATCTTTTTTATGCTTTGCCAGAAATTTCCTCTCAAGTAAACTGCCACTTGTTGCTAAGAGAAACTACAATATTATTTTCTAAACAAATGTACGTTTTAAGTAAAACAGTGGCGAGAATGTAATGAAAGTATTCAGCACTCAGCAGACTGCAAAAAATCTGTTCATTTTCTGAAATGGGTGCTTTCAGTTGTTTTCCAACACTTATACTCAGTGTTAATAGTCTTCATGGTTAATTTTAAACATCTAGATAAAGCATAATGGATCTGTTTTAACCAACTTCAGACAGAGAGAGAAATTACAATGAAACTGGCATCTGTCACTAACTGTATGCCACAGTCTCCAGATGTGTACCGATAATTAAGACGCAGAAACAGATTTGTACATTTCACAAGTTAGCACTTTAAACCGTGAAGCTCAGTGAACCTCAGAACCACTTTTGAAGTTTTTTTTTTTTTTTTTTTTCCATCTCTCTTGTGTAGCAAAATTGTGATGGGTAGAAATTTTAGTTTGTTCTCTGCAATTTGATTGTCCAGACAATTGCGGTGATTAATGTTTGAATAATCAGAGCTGCGAGGGTGACAGGTCTGCCATTACCTGAGAGTGATATCTCAAATGCAGTACCTATAATTACTGACCTGTCAGCCATGCAGAGCCAATGCCTCAACCATTTTCAAGCACTTTAATTACAAAAAAAACATGTCAGATTGGTATAACACATTAAAGCCCCGCATTAATGACTAAAGCATGCGGGCAAACTGATTATATAAATTTGTACTAATATGGAATGTGATCTCCTTTTTTCATAGGAATTTCACAGATTGCTAAATTAATGCATTTTCAGACTTTTCTAAATTTAATTTTAAGAAGTGGGAAATGATAGAACATGATGTTCATTTTCTGATTCGAGATGGACAGTGATGCCAACAAGAAAACACAGCTTCATGGACAGGATGTCCCTTGCAGCGCCTCCATTTTTTATTTTTTATTTTTGTTTTGGGGGGATGGTTATATAGCCTTAGCATTTGAATACTGTTGTGATATAGACTGCTGAGTCTCTGCATGCCTAAATGATCTATTTTCTCTGCTGCTTTCAATTTGGCCGCTGGCTAAAATAATCAAAAGCGGTTGGGCTTCTCTGGGGAGAAAAATAGTAGTGTAGAAACTCATGGAAGCATCATATCCAACAAAATTACAAATAGTTTTGTAAAGCACGATAAACAGTATCTTTGTTGTAGGTCTTGCTTGTGTGAAATAAAGTATAGCCATCCATCTATCCATTATCTATACCCGCTATTTTCTGTGCAGGGTCACGGGGGTCAGCTGGAGCCTATTCCAGCTCTCTCTGGGTGAAAGGCAGGGGTCCACCCTGGACAGGTCACCAGTCCATCGCAGGGCCACATATAGACACACAACCATTCACACACTTACTCACACCTACGGACAATTTAGGAACACCAGTTAACCTAAGGAGCATGTCTTTGGACTGTGGGAGGAAGCTGGAGTACCCAGGGAGACCCCACGCAAGCAAGGAGAGAACATGCAAACTCCACACAGAAAGACCCCTGTGGGGGCTGGAACCAGGAACCTTCTTGCTGTGAGGGAACAGCGCTGACCACCAAGCCACCGTGCTGCCCATGTACAGATCCAATTAAATCAATTCAGGGAGGATCTGGAGGCAGACAGAGGGAGTGAACCACGGCAGGACTCTGAGGGCTCGTGATCGTCCCCATCTGAACCTGCCCTTCCCTCCCCACCACCAAAGGGCAACTCAACAGCAGCAGCTTCATCCACAGGATAAATCAGGAGATCACAAGCAGCCACAGCAGCAGCAATGCCAGTAGCATCACCTTCACCAGTACCAGTGCCAGCGGCCTGGTCTAGGTCAACCATCCCTAAGTTAGAGGATGGAGAGGACATTGAGCAGTGCCTGATCACATTTGAGAGGCTGGCAATGGCTTATCGTTGGCCATGGGAGGACTGGACGGTGCTCCTGGTACCCTACCTGTCCAAGAAGACTCGTTGTGCCTGGGTGGACAATGGACATTGACGATGCCATGGATTATGACCTAGCGACAGAGGCCATCTTAAGTAAATTTGAGATCAATGAGGAGGTTTACCAGAGGAGATTCCATGAGCTGGACTGTAGACCGGGAAAAAACTCCATGGGAGCTCGAAACACACCTAAAGGACTTATTTCATAAGTGGATTAGACTGGCAAATAAGGTGGTTGAAGAAATCTGACACTTTAATTATGGAGCAGTTTTTTCAAACCCTGGCCCCTGACATTAGAGTTTGGGTGAAAGAGCACAACCCAAGCACTGGCCAGGAGGCAGGCATGCTTGTAGAGAATCTAGCGTCAGCATGGCGGGGCCACAAGAACTTCTGCCAAGAGCTGAACTACAGACCAGCCCAGGGTAGGAGTGAGTTCTCGGATCAGGGTGGTAGAACAAAGTCTGAGCCCAATAGTCTACCTCCTTAACGTATATTCACCCCCGCGAAGATCAGGAATGGCCCAGTGGTCAGATTAGGTCCGATAGTGTGTTATCACTGTGGTCAGGAGGGCCACATAAAACCAGCATGTCCCAACAGGAAGCCAAAGGCCACCAGTCAGAATTGCTCCCACAACTGGAGGGGGAAGCCAGTGGCAGTGTAGGAAGGCTACAAACTGTAGAGGTCAAGCTTAATAGGCGAGGTGTTGTTGCTTTGCTGGATACAGGGAGCACTCAAACATTAGTACAGCCCCATCTAGTGGAGAAGCGAGACCTGGTGCCAGGGGGTTATCTAAAAGTTCTATGCATTAATAGGGATGAACGTGAGTATCCAACAGCAGACGTTTACTTGGATTCGAAGGTCAGACATATCAGCTAACTGTTGGGGTGGTAGAAAGGCTTAGTCATCCAGTAGTTATAGACCAGAACATTCTACCGGAGCTGGTGCAGATGAGCACACTCCAGTCCCAGATAGTGACCAGGGATCTTAGTTACTAAACATTGCATAGGATCTATACCAAAAGCCAAAAATGGTGTACACCAAAGAAAAAAACAAATCATGATTTAAAAAACTACACATACACACACCAGCAAGCAATTTCCCTTGATAAATCACCTCCTGTCCTGCCCTCTACACGCCCACTTTCAACCATAAATGGTTGATGCAAAGCACCTTGTGAATGTCAATGTGTATTTAAATGAGCCAGCTGATAAACGTGATTTCAGAAGGAAGAAAAGAAACTTCAGCAAAACAGAAATTGATGCTTTTGTGAGTGAGGTGGAGACACAAAAAAATATCTTGTTTGGTCGCCACAGTCGTGGCGTCACAAATAAAAGGAAATGCTGCAAGTGGCAACACGTTGTCAGCGCAGTGAGAGGGACAGAGGACCATGGCTGAAGTCAAGAAGAAGTGGTGTGACTTAAAGGTGGTGGCCAAAAAGCAGCTGACACGCCACCACCAGAGCATGTCAGCCACAGGTGAGGCGAAGGGCGTACCCGACCTGACGACATTTGAGGAA
This sequence comes from Arrhamphus sclerolepis, assembly GCA_037176975.1. Lineage (NCBI taxonomy): Eukaryota > Metazoa > Chordata > Actinopteri > Beloniformes > Hemiramphidae > Arrhamphus > Arrhamphus sclerolepis. The sequence continues at coordinate 6,843,025 of JBAMYA010000003.1, forward strand.
CGGATGGCGTCCACACTAGGAGAGACGAGCTTGTGTGGTGTCATGTCAGAGAAGGAGGGAGACACGGATATGGCCGAGACCACAGACAAGCCAGGTGAAGCACCGTTTCATTTTTATTAAATGTGAACATCTGAGGTAAATGCACAGTGGGTAATATGTCGTCTTTGTGTCCTCAGGTCCTCTTGAGTTGGCAGGTGTCTAGGACGGTCCGAGTGAGGAGAGTCCGGGTGACGGGGCAATGGGCACAAAGGGTCTGGGTGTCCTCAGCACCAGTGTGCCCCAAACACATGGTGCATCTGGAGGAGGACGGGTGCTGACAAATGCTGTTCTGCAAAATCAACAGGAAACAATTAATGAATTGAGACAAATAGAACAGTATCGAGCTCGCTGTGTGATGTTCTGAAATGTCAAAAACTTCAAAAAAAAGCTTGTTGAGAAGTAAACCTCATTGTGTCCTTAAATGCTGCATAACATCTCCAAGAAGCTGTGCTCCGTGGTGAAATTCCTCATGTTGGGGAGGAGGCTGTGGGTCAGGGTCGTCAGTCGTCAGTTTAAAATTCCCAAAATAAGTTTTCCAATGACTTACCAAGAAGCCAGCCATCACGTGTAACGCCTGCCTGCAGTCTGTTCCCTACACTGCTGTGCACTAGGATGAAAGGAGTCATGTGTTGAGTCAGGCCATCGTGCCACCAAATTTCAGGTACATGTTGGAGTTGGATATGATTTGCACGTTAATAGAATGCACATGCTTCGTATTGACGTACACAAATTCATTTTCATATGGAGCCCTTATAGCAATATGAGTGCAGTCAATTGCACCGAATGCATTTGGAAAAGCAGACACTGCTGCAAATTTACCTTTTAATGTTGGCCTGTTCATGTATTAACTGGTCATGCTGACAAAACCATCCAAGACGGCAGGCATTATTGTGCTTAGCACTGGCTGTGATATTCCAGATCTATGGATGATTTCACAGAATTATGTTCTTCCTAAAAGTAGCTTCATACATGATAAATTGTTGATGATGTTAAACACATATCTGTCAACTAATTCGCTGTGGTAAGTGCTGGTTGCCAGGAGCCCCAGAGTGGTTAACACCTGTATTTGAACTGGGATGGTATGGTTCCGGCAGGTCGGTCTCTCTAATACTTGACCCAGTTGATCCAAGAGTAAAGCTCTAGGGAGTCTAGATCAGCATATTAGCCAGTCATCATCATGGACCAGGTAATCCTGGTGGTCTCTGAAAACCTGTTCCCTCCTTATCCTCCCATCAGCAAGGTCGTCCAGCAGTACCAGTGCAACCATCTCAGCATTACGCAGGAGAGTCACCACAGTATTTGTCCGTTTGTCTGTTTGTTTGTCTGTTTGTTTGTTTGCAACATAACTCAAAAAGTTATGGACAGATTTTCATAAAAATCCAAATTGGGACAACGAACAAATGATTAAATTTTGGAGGTGATCCGGATCACTGTCCGGATCCAGGAACTTTTTTTAAAGGATTCTTCATCATTGTGAGATAGAGCCATTTTCAGGATATGTGTATTTATCTCCACAATAAAAGCTCTGAATGCTTGGCAAAAAAAATACAGGACATGGTCATGACAGCATCAATAATGTGTAAAAGTCTGATCCAGATCCTGGAATATTCTGGATACTAAGATCCAGAACATGAAAAATCGGGGTTATCATCTTTTTCAACACTGTGAGGTAACAAATGAAGATCCAGACGTGCAACTAACACCAAACTGTAGCTGACAGACAGTCTGCTGAAACAGAAGTATGTTAACAGATTTGATGTATCTATAATAGTTATGGATCTGGATCCAGAAGAAAACCACCATCACAGAAATGTTGATTTTCAGGAATATCTATTAAACTAATAATGATATCAATGTGATTCCAATTGATAAGGGTATGTTTACATGGTCAAGGAATCTAGTATAATAAAAAAAATGTAGGAGTAATACTTTTGGGTGTAAGTCACAATATGTGGGGGACCTGTGCTGCTTGGAGGAGGTCTGCGCTCTCCAAGTGCTTTTCTAGTTAACACTGTGGTTTTTACTGCTGATGCTAAAGTCGATCTATGATTACAGTTTGATATGGAGTAAAATTAAATGTTTTGAGAGGAGTCATGATGCAGTGTAGCTTCAATTTCCCTCCTCACCATCTGCGTCACCAGTTTCCCCAGTCTCCAAAACCAGCGTACGCTTGGGTCAGAGCTTGCGCACATTCAATGGTTGTAAATGACCCTATGTCTCAAAGCAGAGCACCTGTCCAGCAGATGCTCAGGTTGACAGGTCCACTCCAAATCTCTTGCCACAGAAAAAGGAGCCCATCTGCTTTCTCACATGGCACAACATGGTGACCATCATTGAATACACCAATGCAATGTATATAAATGGCAAATTCAAGACCTACAAAGACAATGTGATTTGTTGGAGGTAATTACTAATTAATAAGGTCATACTTTTGAATGAAACTGTCCATTTTTGTTCATAGACAACCTGTAATCTTTAAAGTTTCTTCATCTTCTGCTGTAAATTGAATCAAAGTGGATCAGGTTTCGTCTCACTTTGATTCCCATCAGAATCTCTGACGTGAAATGAAAACGTGGACTGACAGCAGCTCCAGAGACCAGACTGTTTTCATGAACCAACATTAAATCATCTTTGAATCTGGACTCTGGTGGAACCAACTGGATTGTCTCTGATTGGACTGTAGTGGACGTGTCTTCTGTGTAAAGTTTCTGCAGTTGGTGAAGTGAAAGCAGCATGGACAGCAGCAGAGCCAGAAGTCAGAAAAACGTCCTGTAGAAGTCCAGCAGTTCCACAAGTGTCCACCTACTCTGGATTCATGTCATGTAATTCAGAGTTCTGCTTCAGTGGGGGCGTGGCCTGTTGATGGACAACCAGTTAGCAGCATGTTCGACATGTTCATGGAAGCTGCTTTCAGCGTCTTTGACTTCATTGGCTAGCTGTAGCTGTGTAGCTACAACTCCATTGGTGACACGTGAATTGTTGAAAATCCACCAACCAGAGCTTTCGATATTACATACATTACCCACAATTCAGTCTGACATCCCTCCATTCAAAGTCTCTGTGATGGAGGACGCTGCAACGCTGCTTTGGGAATATAATTGGAGTTTTAACTGCACAGAAAAATCTAAATATTTTTCTGTTTGTCTGTCGTGATGAATGTAATGTCCAAGGTTCACGTTAACAGAATATTTTTTTTGTTCATTAATGTGCAACAACTTCTACAACATGAAGGAATAAAAGTCAAAGTTCTGGAGTTGCTTCTTGCTCTGAAAGTGTCTTTGAGTGTCCTAATAAAGCGTTTTATAAATCCTATGTATCTATGTCTGTAATTAACATTTCCTGTTGTGGATAAATTGATGGACGTCAGATACTGACCTCTAGGTTGGAGTTGTCCTCCGCACAAGAGTTGGACCTGATCTCTCCTGAACGTCTCATCAAGATGACAACTACGGAAATAAAGTCCAACCACGTGGAAGATGTACGTCAAGGTCAAAACACATTCATAATGCATAAATAATCTCTAGAGAGTTTAGAGGCTGAAAGTCAGTCAGCTCCACTGCTTTCCCTCCTTTATTGATGTAAGTTTTTGCATGAAAGTGTTAATGTAACTCTGTGCTGCTTCTCTGTTCCAAACTCTGTGTTTTGATCCAGTTTCTCCTCATTTGTCTTCTGACATTAACGAAAACACAAAAGCATCAATGTTGAAGAAAAGCAGGAGTCATAAACCATGTTTGAAACATTGTTAGTCCACGCCTGTTTGTCTCTTTAATACACTTATATTTTCATCAATCCAGTCTTTACTTCTTCTCTACTTCTTTTACTGTCAACAAATCAAAATCATCTGCAGATCTGAGCTCCTGCTCCCCGTCTCCCCCTCTTTAGGGTGGACACTTGGTGTTTAGATCAGAGGAGCCAAACTGTTTCAGCCCAGGTTACATCATTACCATGGTTACCATTACTGAGCTACATCATCACCATGGTTACCATTACAGGACCACGTCATCACCATGGTTATCATCAGTCCAAGAGGTCCAAGCATTTCATCAGTAGCTTGGGCTGGAACCAGAGGGCTGCCGGTTGTAGTCCAGCCTCGGACCAAGATATGTGGAGGTGGACTGGTAGCTGCCGAGGTGTCTTTCTTCTGATTTTGAGTTACTTTTCCTCCGATGGACTGGTGTCCTATCCAGGGTGGACCTTTGCCTTTCGCCTGAAGTGAGCTGGGATAGGCTCCAGCAGACCTCTGTGACCCTGCACAGGAAAAAGCGGGTATAGATGATGGATGGATGTGTTAGGATTTGATCAAATGGTTTAAATTTAAAGGTTACACATTTCTTGGGGTGGCCTCTCCAGTCCTGGCTGTTTTAGACTTTTAAAGTTGCTGACTTGAGTCTCTCATTGTTTAGGTAAAGCAATGCACAGGAAC
>JBAMYA010000003.1:6847586-6873849 GCA_037176975.1 Arrhamphus sclerolepis
CCCCCCCCCCCCCCCCCCCCCCCCCCCCCCCCCCCCCCCCCCCCCCCCCCCCCCCCCCTCCCCCTCTGTGTGTGTACACCCACATGTGTTCATCTGCGTCACGAAACGTAATTAAGCGGAGAGTGTGATGTACACCAACAGTGGCTGGGTCAGAGGTGTGAAACAGATGAGCTCTAATGCTTCCTGTGTCTTCGGGCTGAAAGGTGCTTTTAAGGTCTGTGTGTGCTGATGCAAGTGCATGTGTGTAATGCTGTGACTTTGTGATTGTCTGTGACAGAAAATGAACAGCATTTAGCAGCTTTCAGTGACCCTGTGTAACAGGAGAGCAAGTTGGAGCATTTGGGTGCATTCTTGCATTTGATCCACAAACACAAGAATGCACCCAAATGCTGCCAATGTGATCAGTAAATGCATTTTTTTTTGTCTTATTCTTACATTAAAGGTGACATATTATGAAAAATAAATAAATAAAGATGTGCTCCTGAATATGAATTTGTGTGTAGTTAGTACTAAATAATAACACAATCCTAAAACTTAATTTTGGGACCCTACGTTCAGACTGAAAGCGACAAAAGCAACAAGAGCAGCGGGCGTCAAAACCTTGGCGTCTTGAGCAATAAAATAAAGTTAAACCTCAGTTAAACTCTATACATTTAAACTTATGCATATCTAATGCACATGTCAGTGAACTGCTCCCAGTCAACTTTGAAATCTGCTGAGTCATGCTAGTCTGGAACTAAAATGAGACATTACATCTGGTCAGGTTTCGCATAGTAAATAAAAACAGTGGTTTGAACAGAATCATTGTAACAAAAAACAAAAACAATTAAAAAAGGTAACTTTAGAGTTTATTTACAGTAATTATTGCATTTCAGGGTCTGACAAATACAAAGGGTAAAACAAATCTCTCCTCTCCTACACAATGACAACTTAAAATATAGAAAATGTTTCATTTGTAGATGAAGGCAGATACATGTGCATTTGAAAGCATTTGTCCAGTTGACAACATTGAAGGTTGGATGTTTGTGGTGCTGCTGAGCTGTATGACTTTCATAGCCATATCCAGAGGTGTAGCATCTGAGCTAGCTGCCATGATAAGCACACGTACCTCAGTATCTGTTACACTTAATCCGGTATAAGTGTAACAAATATTGAAAACAGAAGAAAACCCAGTTAAAAGTGGCTTGCACATTATAATGAAAATCATGCATCCCTGCCTGGCCTGTTTTCCTTCATGCTAACTACACCCCCGGCGATAATATAAGGTCTGGCTTTGGACAGAATCCCAGCTCTTATTTGATAAAATATGATAATTTATAAAACTAACTCCATACTCTTTTATATATTTATCAGTATAGTATTTTAAATGTTAAACAGGTTTGGAAGATGTTTATTCTTCCCCAAATCTAGAGTTGAGTCATTTTCCCACACACCTACACCAACAAACTACACTCAGTTGTGCAAAGATTCCTAAGGGTTGCCCCCTGTTGGTCATTAGATATAATGGGTGTTTAAGAGATGTTGTAAGAGGTTTTAAGGCTACAGCCATCTTTTACTAACCTGGTTGGCTATATCTGTTCACTTTGCATCAAAAAGGAAAATAATCATAAAGGCTAGCCAGGCTAATCAGAAACTTCAAAACAGAAAAAATGAGGAACAGTTTGTTCAAATGACTCCACAAATGATTTATGAACCAGACTGGTTATGATTTAAAAAAGACTGGGATCTAGTTAATTGCTGTAAGCCTAAAGGTACAACTCTTTACTTGCTGCAGTTCTGTATAATTGTCCAAAATGATATTCAAAGACACATAATGCATGAATGGTGGCCTTAGCTCAGGAGGTAGTGTGGTTGTCTGTCAGTTTTGGAAGGTTGGTGGCTCTATCACTTAAGTCTCTTTAAATCAGAATCTCAGTTAAATTGATTTAATGTAATAACACAAAATGTGTGTTTCATATTAAAGATGAAGCATTTAGCGCCGAATTGGAATTTTTAATGATGAAGTCTTTCATTTACAACATTTCTAGTGGCTTAGAAATCCAGATGTACTGCTGGTAAATTGACATTTGCCCCAAATCCTTGGGCATAAACAGATCAGTCTATCTTGTGGAGTCTCTGGGTGGACTTAACGCGATGACGACAAAGCTGAGAAGTTGTAGTCTGGACTGTAAACAGAGTGGAGTGGAGGAACAGTGGTTGTTTGAACTGGTTTTGGCCTCTTTACACTTGGACTTCTGTGATACTCTCTAAGTGTCGCATGAATTCGCACTGTATTCCATATTTTTTACAGTCTTATAAGATTAATTCAAGTCACATTGCACAATGCGAAATGGGTAGTTAAATCATGTCCATCATGTTACACTGTGCAATTAAACATAAGCTGAATCATGGCTACGACAGAAGTAAATCTGCATGTATTTCAAGCTCTAAATGCAGCTCTATTGAGACAATTTTTCCAAATTTCTTCATCTTTGCTCCTGTTTCTTTTTGAAATCTACAACCACCATTTTTGAGCAACGATTTCCCACAACGGCTCATCTCTTGTCTGAGATGGTCAAACTTTAACTAATTTTTCTCAAATTCTGCTTGTGAAAAGTCGGTGGATCTTGCATTACATTTGCATCTTTCTCCATTTAACTTTTCTCCACAACGCTTACCCCCCGACTCGTTTGCCGCTCTGCTTACCTCATCTTGTTCGTTGTTCTGGTTGTAGCACTAACCAACTGCATGCAGAGGCTATTTGAAAAGCATCAGTTGATCCCATCTCCTGGATGGGGAAAATCGTTTTTCCACCCTACGTCTGTCTAGATGTAGATCCGATCTGTCAGGCTGTCTTGTTGTTTTCTTTTTTTGTTTTTTTGTTTGCTGCTGCTGTTGTTAATCTTCCTCATGGTTACAACAGCACAGTTAAGATAAAATACAAGACTTCATCCTTAAAAAAAAAACAACAAAAAAACTCTGTCAATAAAAAATGTTTTGTCCTTCTCAGCTCTCTGCGTAAGTGAAGAAGTTACCACATACATATTTTATTTCCAGTCTGTATTGCCTCTGGGTCTCATTAACCTACCACAATATTATTTAACCGTTGCCGCACCTCCTCCACCTTCTTTATTCTTTCATTATTAGCCTGTAAAATAGGACCCTCTAAGACTCTGTATTTTTTTGTTTTGTTTAGCACAAATTCATATTTTCATGTGTTAAGTTATAAAATAAGCCAAAAGCTATTTAAAGCATAGAGAAGAGATGTTGCAACCAACTGAAGTATCTTTTCATTAACTGCTAAAAAGAACACTTGCTCTGATAAAACTTGAATTAAATGCCTCACAGTCTTTCTATATAGATTGCATTTCTTTGCACTTTAGAAAGATGTGTTTAAGTTTTTATAGTTAAAAGATTTTTTTACTCGTATAATTCTTGAAGACTGTGTGGTATTTTCAAAGGCTGAAGGCCACAGTGCTTTTATAAGTATGAGTAATTTTCTTGGTAGTTCTGTGTTGTCAGTTTTAGCTCAAAAGTTAAAATTGACACTCAACAGTAGATAAATAAGTCAACACAGATTAAACAGCAGCAGCAATATTTATTATGCTAATTCAGATGATAATTTAGAGGCTAGTTTCATGGAAATTACACTACAGACACTAAAAGACATTTCAGGCAGTAAGGTTCCTTTTGAATGACCTCTGAATAAAAGACATGTTTTCATTTTGCGATGTTGATACATTTTTGATATACTTTGTAGTCCTGGTGGGTCATGGCAATGCTTAAAACAGATCAATGCAAGGCAACAGGGATGCAGAGCTCCACTGTGGACTGGGTTCCAGTGGAGGTTCCACTGTCAGACTTTCAACCAGTTAAGTGATAAAACTTTACAGAGGTGCTGATGATCAGTTATTCAAGTATATTTAACAGCAACTATTAAACATCCTTATTCTCTTGAAAGCAGTAACGATGCATCTCTCTCTTTTTTTAAATACACATTCAAATAAAGTTTTATTTGGATCAAGTGTAACACTTGGAAAGGATCAGTTTTGCTTTATTATTATTATTTTTTTTTTTTTTTAACTTACAAAGGCGGGTAAACCCCATAACAATGAAGTTACGTGCAGTTTTGATGGGAATGGTCAAACCTTAATAATGATACAATAATAACAGCATAATAACTGTCAGGACTTTGGTCTGAATAGAACGTCTTTGAGAGTGAAAGTGACTGTTCTTCAATCCATGTCCTCAGAAGACACTAAGCCGCATGTTTTAGATGTTCGTCAGCTGCCGAGCACCTGACTCAAACAAATGGATCACCGTCAGCTTATCTTCAAGGCCTGTACAAGTCTGTCAATGATGCATTAACTTGAACCAGCTGTGTTTGAGCTGGAAAAGCAGAAGAGGACAGTTTTCTATGCAGATATTTGTTGCACTTTTAATTTCACCATTTTCAGAAACTCTTGAGCAAAAGCTGCATTTAACGAGAATCAGTCCCCTCTGCGAAGCTTCTCGTTTTTTGGGGTTTTTTTTTCCTGTCATCCAGGCCCAATTTCAATTTTAATGACAAAACAAGAGTGAAAGAGAGAGGAGAAGCAGGTCTATAGAGATTTTTCAGATTCCACTTTCTTTTTCTTTTGCCCATCACTCTCCTTCTGCTTGTCCTTCCCTTGAAGTCCTTCCACCTTGCCTTCCCACATCCAAAATCACCTAATTTGGATTATCCCTACTGGAGTGAGTGCAGCTGAGCAGAAATGGATAGTTTTCATGGGTCTCTCTCCTCTGCCTTAATCTCCTCCATGTTCATGACACTAATACAGAGACTGATCTAAGCCCTCCTGCCTCTTTCTGTGACATTTATCACTGTGCTTCTTAATACAGGCAGGCTGCCTCTACTGATGAGAAATGACAATGACAAGCATGGCCTATTTTCTTGCTAACCACAGTTTCCTCTTTTCTTCTTTCCTTTTTTTTCACCTTTTTGAGGAAAAATATTTCCCCAGAACAGTGTTTACTCAAGCATCTCGCAAATGCGTTTGACAAGAACTTGACGCTGACATTGATGATGAATCTGGCATATTTCTGTCAGAGCTGATCTCAGATCCATTAGTGTCACAGATTGCAATAACAGCCTGGAAAAAGCTTGAGTCTGCTAAGAGTAGTGAATATTATTGCATTTTCAGTATTTTTGTGAAGTATTTACAGTGTTCTATTTGAAATGCTTTTGATGGATGATGACAACAAGAAATGAGCAATTATCTTCTGAAACTGTCCCAAATCTATTGTTCATTAAAGGGATAGTTTGTACTGTTGCCTCATATGAAGAATATTCCTGTGTGGGTTTTCATGGGGTACTCTGGCTTCCTTACACAGTCCAAGAACATGTGTGTCAGCTTAATTGTTTTTTCTAAATTCCCCATAGGAGTGAGGAGTCCCGCGATGGATTGGTGACCTGTCCAGATTGTTCTACTGCCTTTTGCAGAGGAAGAGCTGGGACAGGCTCCATCAGATCCTCATGAGCCCAAATAGGGATAAGCATTTATATAGATGATGGACAGATGAATAAATGAACTAAACTCTCCAAGGATTACCAAAAATGCCTTGGAGAGTTATGTTTGTATTGCAGGTAACAGGTGAACTCTCTCAGTAAATTACAGGCGTATACTTTTGCATAGTGCTGAATATAGTCTACAAGCTGTATAGAGAGGTGTTTGTGCAACCATGTTCTTCTTGAAACATTTATTCTTACATCCCATGCATATTAAGATTTTTTTTTTTTGGTCTGTCCACAACTAATTTCATGTTGTCTGATCATCTTCACTGTGATTTATCATCTGTGGAGAATGAAGAAGCTGGACCTCCTTACCCCTATGACCTGTTGCATTTATCTTAATCTCATTGATAAATGCCTAGTTAGTGACATTTGGTGATTTCAAACACACTGTGTTCTGGTGTACCACTGTGTATGGTGTAAGTCCTGACATCTACCTATGCTGCCTTTCCATCACTGTTTTATTTCCCCAAAAATCCAGAAAGTCTTCCATTTGAATCATTTACATCCTAACTGTAATAGTCAGTTATGCAGACATAAACAACTTTTCTTTGGAGACAAATGTAAAGATTTTAGCTGCATGAAGAGGTGGAGTCCAGATAAGACTTTGATTTGTCACATGTGAAATAATTTCCCCGGGCCCGCAGTTACGATTATTTGTTAACAATCGCCGATTTTAGCTGTCCTAATAATGTTGAAGCCAGTCAATATCACAGAAAGGAGACAACTGCCTTCCAATTATAACTTGGCAACGAAGTTCTTTAAACAATGTTCAAATATCAGCCTTTATCCCTTTGCTTTTGACTTTCAAGGGGAGATTGGACAGAAAATCATGCTGCTCTTGTGCGTGACCTGATTTATTGAAAAATGAACGTGCCAGCTCTAATGAACTTTCCTAGACGCACTGTTCTTCATAGTCTTTGCAGAATAATAGACTTTTAAGCACTTGATTAACAGACGGACGACAGCCACCAAAGACCTTCCACAAAACCCCATTATTCAGTTGTCTCTCACTCAGACACTTGATAAATGCCACTAATGCCTAAAATATAAATGGCGCAATAAATATAAATAACACTTTGGCCCACGTGTTGTGTTTCTATGCCAATGTGTAAGTTTGAAAAGAGAGAAAACTAGGACAGGGAAAGTTGGATTCCTCATCCTTAATGCCTTCTGTCACTTCAATTGGATATTACCCCGACACTGTCCCCTAATTTAGACATCATATCCTTTCCCAAGAGCCCCGCCTCATTCGAACACCCCATCTGTGTCACTCTGGCATAACCCGCCTCCGTCCCCATGTGATGCTAAACTAAGAGCGACTGAAATCAAACCCAGGCCTCTCTTTTTTAGTCCCCTCATCTCCATTCTCTCCACCAAAAACCTGCTTCTCCTTCGCATCTCCTCTTGCTAAAATCCCTCCCCTCTTTGATCTCTTTTTTCCCCCTGCACAACACTCAGAATGAAGGATTTCGATGAATCACAGCCACTCAGTCCAGGCTCACTTGTATTATACTGACATATCTCCCCCCTGTTGGTTTTGTTGGTGTAACTCATACGTGCCAGTCTTGCACAGATAATAAAGCAGTGTTCAGTGTGTTGCCACTGAAAGAAAGCAGTGTCATTCTCAGACTGGTGCTGCCCTGGCGCATGAACTATACGCTGTTCTCATTTCAGTCAACCTTAGATTGTTTGATTGGTCTCCACTGACGTGTCTGCCAGGAGAGTTGGCAGAACCACGCTATTATTTGCATGAAACAGTAAAGGGGCTCAGACTTTCTGCCGTTCTGCACTCCAGTGGTCTTACCGCACCACAAAGAAAAATCTGCATGTGACTCACAGACAAAAAACACCCCACATTTACTTGCTTTGTGCAGTTCTGTACTTAGGCTCAGTGCTTTGTTTGAGACTTCATTTTCGCCCAGCATGAATCCTCTTGCACAAATCCTACATTCTCAGAGCCAGACCTTCGTTCCCTCACATATTCCTTTAGAGTACTCTCTTAAAAACGTCCTGGCACCAGTCTTACTTAGCTGGTATGTGCTGCTGATCAGTGACATCTGGTCTTGGTGCCAGGTAACAGCATGTAATCACTCTGCCCCATTGTTTGACTGGCTGACCGATAAGAGAGTGAGGAAAGAGATTAATTGAATGCAGAAGATTGAAGGATGGGAGGGAAGGGGGGGCAGTAAAAGTAGAATAGTTTGGGATGCTTTAACAATGTGGCTCTCTTCAAGCATGATTGTGTTCATTTCATCCTCTTCAATTAACTCTCCCACCTCTCTGCTTCTGAGTCGGCGTGGCTTGAACCAAGCAGAACGTGGCCCAAAGCAAAGTCTGATGTGCCGATGCTGTAAACTCATCTGCATTTTTGTCTCAGTCTTCGACTGAAACAAGAGTGGAGAGGCAAATTTGGCTCACACCAACAGGAAGTGTAGAACAAAGGACTGTTTACATTTTTAAAGGCTTTACCCCAGCTGGCAAAAGAGGGAGGGGCAACAAAAAGTGAAGTGCCAGCAGCTGGACAGCTCGACGTGCATGTAAAGGCAAAATGTCTGAAAAATTCAACAGAGTGGGCCGCTGGGAGAGAGTGAATCATTCCCATTCAGCCTGATCCCAGCAATGACTGACTGCACCCATACCAAGGGATTACACTGAGAAGAACATTACCACACACTTGTAAGAGGATTGTAACACACGTGCACACTTACAATACAAGAAGAACTGTGAATACCTCCCCCAAAACAGCCATCAATTCCTTCCTTTTTCTTTTCCTCCACTCACTTTTCCACCCCTTTTTTCAACCCCTTCATCCCTTCTGCAGAAGCCTTGGAGGATCCCTCCAGTACCGGTGTAGTGGCAGGTGCGGTGATTGGTTCCCTGCTGGCCCTGGTATTGGTCGTGGCGCTCATTGCAGTTCTCCTGACCCGCAGCCGCCGCCAACAGAGGCGTGGGTACCCCAGCAGTGGGGACTCCATGGCAACAGGTAGCGGTGGCAGCAATGGTGGTGACTACGGAAACAAAGCCCGTCTACTCTTTATAAGCTCTGGAAATAGCAGCAAGAATGGAACCAGCACAAACAACAGCGGACCCATGTACACATATAGGGAGGGCTGCGATGCCACAGGAACGCTGACTGAGAAGGCCAACAGCTACCACCATCATCATCTTCACCTCAACCCCACTGGCAACCCACCAACTCCCCACGACATCCTCCTTTGCAGTGAGATGGATGTAGCAGAGAGAAGGAGGTTTGACCTGGATGACAGCCTGGAGGAGGACGAGGAGCAATATGATCGATTTGGAGTTGTCGGGGGAAGCCTGAATGTGCTGCCTTCATCCTATCGTGCCCAAAGAGTTCATGGTGGTGAAGAAGAAATGGATTTGTACCTCGATGATGACATGGAGTCTCAGCGAGATGGCTCTGTCATCTCCAGGACTGCCATTTATGTCTGAGGATTGATGAAGTAGAAGAAAAGAAGGGAGAAGCCTGAAAGATAGAGAGAAGAGATGAGGTGGAGGAAGCGGGGAGTTCGACACTGAATGAATCAAAATCACCTCCATTTGCTAAACACCTACCTGCTAAACATTCAACTTGATCAAAGAATGGCCATCAGCTATTTCCTCAATGCTTCATCATGGCTGTATAACTTTATATAAAGCGAACTGAAAAATAAAAACAAAGTTAAAAAGGAAGCTGTTGTGATGCTAATGGTGGCAGTTGTACACTGTGGCTAAATGTGTGATCGTTTTTGTTTTCAAGGGGAGAGCTTTGATTAGTCTTAGTAAAATATTACGAAAAGCAGAACCAACACTGCAGAGACTAAACAAAACCATTGCAACAAAAACTAATTGCTTAATGCTACATTCTCATTTCTTAGGCTTTGCTTTGTGATTATGTGCTGAGTGGCAAAAGTGTTTATACTTAAAAGAAAAGCACTATATGTGGACAGCACCGCAATTTTGATTCCAAAACCACACTGGTCAAACTGTCCTGCTGCAAAACTACAGAGAAAAATCCTCAAGAGCCCACTGGAGACGACATACAACCATCTGCGAAGTGTCCGTCGCCATGTTGCTGCAGGTGCCAAGTCTTGTGACAAGTCTGAAACTTCATCTGTGTTACAAACTTGAAAATGCCGAACTTGTGTTGTGTCATCCTGGCAACAGTGGGGGAGTTCCTGCTCACCCCAGCAATGACTTTGTGGTTTGCAGAGACTCCTGTTGCACCCTGTGACACCACCTGGTTCCCTGACAGGAGCCGGTGAAGCAAGGGGCCACCAGCCTGAGTAACATAGGAGACTTGACAGTGTGTGCTAATGTGCGGCTGGCTGTGCTGGTAATGATGTGCATCATCTACGTATTGGGCGCCGTTGCACTATAGCACAGTTGTTATTGTACTTGTTGTTGTAGATGTGTTATTATTGCTGTTGTTGTTGTTGTTGCTCTTGTGTAATGGTGTTGATCTTGCTAAGAAAAAGACACACCGGGAGCCTTTGCGGTTTTGCATAGTCCCACATTGGGTCGTTAATGATTTAATGAGTAAAAAAATGTGCTCTTCTTTGTTTTCAAATCAGCGTATCCCTTTGTTTTTTAACTTTCTTTGCATTTTCTCCATGCTAGCTTTTTCTGTTCTTTCTGCAGCTCTTTCTCCACACTAGTTTAGAACTTCTTGTATGTTTTCCCAAACACAAATTAATTGGATCCCTTTATCATTCTCTGCTTTCATTATTTACATTTTGGGCAGCTTAGACAAGTGCCGCGATGACTGTGCAGAGAAGGGGATAACATATCTGTGCTCCTAACTGGGTCACAATACACAAGGCAAAATACTCACAGGTTTTGTTGTAGGTTACTCTATTTAATATATTCATTTGAAAAAAGAAAAAAAAAACACAGTCCAAGACACATTTAGAGGAGATAAAATCATCTCAATGACATACAATAACTTTTTTTTGTTACTTGCTGCAAAAAGTGTATGCAATCAAATGATGGAACTCATTTTCACAATACATGACGCATCTGTCATACTTCAACCAAAAAAATAAATAAATAAATAAAAATCCCAGGCTTAGACAAGAAAGGACTTTAAATCAGCCACATTCTAAGATTTGAAAATACTGGCCAACCACACACTCTGGGATACAAATGAACAAAAATAATTATTAGGCTAGCTGGAGCAATAAGAGTGGAACGAACCAGATCCATGTGATTTTACGTGTGATGTCAAGTTTTGTTTTGTCTTGTTTTTTCTTAATGAAAAGCAAAAGGTTTAAAATACTCTAGATAAGAAAATTGTCAGGAAGCTGTGTTCAAAACTTAAATAAGTACAGAGGAGTGGTTTGACAATTGGTTTTAATGTTAATTAAGATGAGCTTGCTAAAAGTTAATTGACCCTTTATCAGCCTTCTGATTTGTCCCTGAATGACCAACCAGAAAAATCACTCTCTGCTACATCCAAGGTGGAATTTTGGGTTTGGACAAAATATCCGTCTCTCTAATTCACAGCAATAGAGTGTAGTTTTTATATGTTTGTATCACCATTTAAATCATTGGATTATTTTTTATTGAACTTTGTCTTAGTAAAAAGGAACACTTCAAAACACACTGCACACAGTGTAGTGGGGGGGGCAGTGTATTTTTATCCCAAAACGGGCAGAAATCTGAGAGCTTTACCACCAAAACAAAGTAAGCTAGGCATCAGGCTACAACCTATAGCGACAACTGCGAAAGCGTTTTATTTTTCTTAAAATGGATAAACAGTGTTTCTTGGAGCACTTTTAAAAGCGATCCCCGCTAAAATATTTGAGAGCCCTGGTTCGAAAAACAGTCACATAGTTTTCAAAGGTAAGTCTGTTGGTGGGAGACAGCTAGCATCAGCTGCTTACTCTGCCATGCTGTTAACTAAACTAATCAAAACATCCCCTTTTTGCAAAAAAACTCAAGTTTTTTCACATTCACTACACGGTACCCCAAGTGTTCCTTTTTATTAATATCCAGTTGCTATTGGTTTTCTTTGGTGCATTAATTAGCAATGAAACAATGTAAAAACCCATTTTTACAATCGGAGTGGACGGGAGAGATGATAATTTGGTCTGACCTAGCAACAGGGGCGGGACTTCACAAAGGGTCAGTTGCTTTGTTTGCAGATGCTTTCCTCAGTTGTAGCAGGATGCAGGAATCCAGACAATAAATCCTTCTACAAATGTCAGATATGTTTGACGCAATCCTGTTAAATTTAGATACAAGTCAGAAGGTTTCAGATTGGATCTGTAAATCCCTCACGTCATATGGCATAATCTCGACTCAATTTTGGCGCCAACATACACCTCAGACAGGAAATAAGGCGCAGTGAAATAAGGGATAAATGAACCAAAACCACCTGTAATCTGGGCCTGATGTACAAGAACTGTCCAAGAAACCAGTTTCTATCCAGTGCCCTTTTAATATCACTGAACAACAGTGAAGTGATAGTTTCTGAATGTAGCATTGAAACCACAGGGTGAGCCATGAGAGCACATCTTCAGCACACAATCTGCAGCTGCTATGTGCATTCATGAACAGTAATTCTAAATCTTTTTTTCTGCACATTCTCAAACAGGGAAAACAATCACCATTGCCTTATTGATTTGAGCATTGTTTAAAGCTCTCAGAAAAGCCAAAATGGCAGAAAATAAATAAAATAGTTCATTATTAACCCAAACAAGAACAATCTATATTCCAGTTCAACTCAGTATACTTTCAGCTTTAAGTGGCTTTCTTCAAAATTAATCTCTTTTTCTCTTCTTTCCATTTGTAGGGGTTACCACAGCAGATAATTATGTTCTGTATATTTTTTGGTGTTGATTTTACATAAAATGCTCTCACCATTTACATGGTCTTGGGGCCAACACTATGATTGGCTGGAGCAGTGGTATGACATCACTTCAGAGCCTTATGTATTACAAATCAAAAGCCAAAATCTGAGAACCAAAACCCAGAAGCTGCAACCAAGAAGTCAAAATCTGTGACAGAGAGTTTAATTTCATTTCTTTTTTTTCTCTCGCTATCAGTTCTAAAGTTATCTCTGTTGCACTGTCTGGACTTATTCTTTTTGCGGTTGCAAACGTAGGATGCATTTCTCCATCTCTGACTGCAGCCAGGAGGGCCTGTCGACTGCAGACGGGCCTGATTATGAGTGCTTTTGGACGGGGAAAAAGCCACGGCAGCCCCTGCTGTTCATTGAGAAGAGTAAGGATACGTGCTTTCACACCAGGCCCCAGAAGTCCCCAGTATAACCAGAAAAAGATTTCTCTCTAGTTGATTTTTAAAAACAGTCCCATGAAGGGTCTGAATAGTTGCCAAATATACCTATAGCTATTATCGGCAGATCCTTGTTGCTGTGACGCTGGTGCTGTGACAGAGATGGTATTAGACCTGATACGAGAAAAGAAAAGTGTAACTGGGAAAGATGAACGCTCAGAGATTTTGATTTCTTGGTTACAGATTCAGGGTTTTGGTGCTCAGATTTTTAGTTTTGATTCGCAATCCATAAGCCTCTGAAGTAAAGCAACAGGCTGACCGACACTATGAGTGGTTAGAGGAGTGGGGTTGATGTGCGGTCCAGTGCTGTATCACAAAGTGACGCATTCTCACCATAGACCTGCCACATTTAAATTGATGGTGCATTTTTGCAGTTGACAATATGATGAATAACAAAGGAACTGAAACCGTGACAGAAAATTGCATTACAACTGCACTTTGGGTTTCAACACAAGAATTACGCCAAAGGACCCAGACAGGGGACCTTTTAAGGCTGTGATGAGGTTTGATAGAGGAGTGGTCCGTCTTGTCATGTTTCATTTACTCATGATCAAGTGTATTGAAAAAATATATATATTGTTGTAACTATTAAGATGTTATATTTGCTCAACATGAATTGTAACTACTGTTCTGTGGGTTGAAGATCTAAATACAGTTTTGTCAATAAATTGAGATTTGAGTTATAAAGATGTAAAAACTTATTGATTTTATTTTGTTGTTGTTGTTGTTCAAGACAATTTCAGCTCCACACGCACACGTCCATTGTTGTTGGTTATTGTTGAATGCTAGGCACTGTGCAATCTGTTCTGTAAACAAGAGACTTGTCTGCTATCTTACAAAAAGGTTTCAGTGAATATGTTTTGTAGAGCCTGACAGTTCAAGTTGCTTTAGTCGTCACACGTCACGAGTTGTTGGGCTTGTTTATTGTGTCTCTGCTGAAGAATGTGGAAGAAAAGTGTTTAAATGCATTTTATACTCCACGGGCGCATGCATGCTACAAGATCCAAATTTTTAAAGCCACACCATGTAGCTTTAAGGCACAACGAAGTGCACCTCTAGTGGGACAAACTGGAATTACAAGACATGCCGGACCGTCCCCACTCATTAGCACAATGTTGACAACCACATGTAGTGAGGAATGGTATTGTTACCAAAAAAAGGTATGTTGAGTACCATTATCCACATTATTTATGTGGTTTACATTTGAAAGGTGCATTTTTTTTGTTTGTTTTGCTTTCCTCTATTGAAATTAATTTTTTTTTAAATTTAAATTTTCTCATTAAAATGTCAATGACTTTTCATGCTTTTTGGAGGAGCCCCCCTCCATATGTTTTCTTTTTTCATTCACTGTAACATCCCAGTGCGACATTTCCCCAGGGGTTTCTTGAGGCGTTTAAATTTTGAAGCAGTCAACGCTCATCACAACTTCAGTGCCTAATTAGTCCAAAAGTCTTGTACCATGGTTGCACCCTCAGCAAGAAAATTCATCATCAGTCATAACTTTTGTTTTTGCACAACTCATTTTTAATAAAGGAATCCTATTTGGAGAAAAGTCTCTGTGGAAGACTCGTGATTGATTAACAAGAGATATTAGTGTTATTAGTCTGGACTCCCCATCTCTACTTTTCTACAGCTCATTTGCTTGCGCAGTTTGTAGTGCAGGGCAATGCACCTGCTCTGGTTTGCTCTAGTTAGTTCTGGCACAGGACATATTTTTAATTCTGCTCTCTTAAGGAAAAGTACTGTAAACTCTCTTTGATACAACCTCCCAAAAGTCAGCCATTCAAGTACTGTATTTGCCCCCTCCAGGGTGTAGCAGCCTTCATACAGTACCTCATAATACTCAGCTTTTGCATTATACGATGCGCTTGCAAATGTAGACTTAACTTGGATTTAATTTCTATAACAGCAAAAATTCATCACAGTTTTTTTTCTTTCCCCAATATCTACTGTTGTCTCTGTTTCTTGCTTTACTTGAAGGGTCTATTGATGCCCAAACATTCGACAAATAAATAAATAAAAATTGAGTGGCATCTGGTAATGTGACAGTAATGTAGTTCCTGACAAAGGTTCTCCACAGTAATCACTTCGTTTTATCATCAAGCTTTGTGGCAATACTTAATGGTAGGGGTGTCTGACACTGAGGGTTGGCCACTTCTTACTCCTTTGTCACACCAATAAACAACAAATTAAATGTCTTCCTGCAGGTTACAAAAGAAAACTGGGTGTTTGTCAGGCTTGACAAAGCTTTGATGCAGTACTTCTGCAATAGTGAATGGCAAGAATAGCCGTTAGTTACCAGGCGCTAAAGAAAAGTAGCCTATGAGTGGAATCACACAAATGCAATGGATACCAACCACTGATCGCTAGGATTTATTTCTGGGGTTTGTGGCACAATATGGGCACAATAATGTTGAAAATAAGCCATAGGGCTTCCTCACCCAGGAATACAGGACCAACCGTTGCTTCTAAAACTGCCATGGCCTGGTTAGCGCTACAACCAATCACAGCAACAAACAAGGTGATGCATTCAAAGCAACACTAACAGCTCAACGGGAGTGTTGTTGAGACAATATAATGAAGCACCAATATCTCTGAAAAATGTAATTGTGTATAACACAGCTGACTACAGTTAATGTTAAATATGTCGTCATCATTGCAAAACCGGCCGAGAGACTGATCTGATTGGCTCTCAAAAACTTTTAGGCATAGTTAATGAGCTTCAACGGAAGTTGAGCTGTCTGGACCACAAAAAGGAACATCCAGACTGTTATCAGTAACAGGCCCAAAGCCAGGATCAATGACACTTTTCACCCTTTTACCTCCCAAGTAGGACTACATTACCCCGATACTAACTTTATTGAAGTAATACTAATACTTAGCAGTTGTTTTTTCTATATTGCCCCAACTCCTTCGGATTTGTACTTTATCTTGATAAACTTCTCCATGATTTACATATTTATGGTGACTGACACAGTCGAGCAGTGATTTGAAAATGGGGTTGTGATAGTTTCAGATCCCCCTTGCTGATTTTTAGCCTTCCACCTTTAATGGCATATTTCTTGACATGTGCCATGAAGTTGCAGCCCTGAACAGATTCTTGTTCTCGCCACTGTGAGTGTAGTACCCATGTGATGCAAAAGAGGCTGTAACGGATCGCATGGCTCTAGCGGAGGGAAAGAGGCTGGAACAGAGGGAGGGGAGGATGGAGGATGAGGGTGGTAACTCACTGCTCCATCTGGGGAATACCAAATAGGCCGAGAGAAAAAAAGGAGACTTTCTGTTCTCAGATCAGAGAAACTCAGAGTTTTTTTTTTGGGGGGGGGGGGGGCAAAGGCAGCACAGAAAAAGTGAAAACGTAGCCCCTGAAGAGAGGATGGGAAGACTTTTCTTTTTTCTCTCTTTTTTTTTTTTTGTAAGCCACCTGGGACTGAATGCTTTTGAAAAAATGGAGTAATTCACCATGCAGCCCGCAGTTAGAGATGGCCAGATTTGTCACTTGTATAGCCTAATCTGTTGGCTGCAGCATAAAGATGACAGTGTGAAAGGAATAAGGAACTGGGAAGATGGGATTTAGACAATGGGAGCTGGTGGTGGGCAGGAAACCTCAGAGGAGCGTTTCTGAATGCCATCCCATCCGTCCGCTTGCTGATTGGCTGTTCCCACCCAACAACAACTGACAGTCTTTTTCAACCTGTCCAATTAGTGAAAAACTAGCTTTCTTGTCAAGCTTTTCTTGGCTCTGTCTTTTAGCAAAAAGGCTTTTTAATTGTTAAGAATGTGCAGCAGCTCTCTGGAGATTCCTGTGAGGCAAATAGTGTTTTTCACCTTTTTAATATTCCCTCTCTCTCTCTCTCTCTCACTGCTTCAGCTTTAGCACCCAGTACAAGCTGTTCACTGCATGTTTAATTCAGCAGACGGCATAAAAGTGTTCTTGAATCTCTCTCTTCTTTCCTCTCAGGGAGAGGGAAGATGCCAAGATATATAGAGGAGTGAGAAGAGGCCTATTAGTTATTGAGCTTGGCTTTTGTTGTTAATCCAGTTAAAGTGGAGTCTCTGCAAGGCCAGCTAAGACTTCAGCAGATGTGCATGAAGGCTCACCCTCCCTGCACTGGTTAGATGAGGTCTCATTGTACTCTGGAACCAATTTACCAAACGCAGAGCTTCCCTGCTTCTCCAGATATGTTCCTCTTCTCTCCCTGTGAGAGTTTTGGCACTGTTGTGCGTTATACTTAGCGATGTAATTCATCACAGCTCTTTTTTTTTTTCATACTTCCAAGGACCAGGTTATTTTAGCTTTTGCACATGCTTGTTCTTGCAAATGGTCTCTTAGTTCAAATACATGATGGATTTATTCTGTTCTGTCACTCTGTTTGGCTTTGGTTTTCAAGCCACACATGATGATTCCAGAGCTTTTTACATGTAAGCCTGCAATGCTACTTTACAGATTTTCAGTCAACTTTATCTTTGTGCTACACCTGAATGATGCAACCTTAACATCTTAATGTCTTTATTTTTATCCATCCCATCTACTTTCTTTCCAAGGACAACCCTAAATGAGAAGTTGGGACATTATGGACATTGTGAATTACAACGATTTACTTATGTGTATATACTTATGTATTTGGCTTTTCATTTCAGAGCATATTTATTCTCATCAACATCATTTTAATGTTTAATATAGAGCCACATAGAGCAATCTGACATAGAGAACAGTGCCTTAAACAGTGGCATTAAACCAAAAACAATGAGCTGAAAGAAACAACAAAAACCTCACATCGGTAAAGGAAAATCTGGAATTCCACATTTCTTTCATGAGAAGAGTTTCACAGTTCATTCTGTATGTCTGCCAGCTAACTAAAATGGAAAACAAAGAAAAAGCATTAAAATGAATCAAAATTGACTTCATTATTAGTTCTTTAACTGTCGAGGAAACTCGTCTCTCCTCGGGCTTTTGTGGGTTCGCGAAGCTTTTCAGTGTGAGTAGTGCTCTGTACTTCTTCCATCGATCAGGCAGCAGAGTCTCCAATTTATTTTGATACTTTTCTCATAAAGAAAAATAAAGAAAGTTAAATACACTTTGCATTCCTGAGGCATTTCTTTAATGAACTGGATCTAAACAGCCCTTCAAGAATGCCAGTCTGTGAGGCTGTTCACTTGATTGTGAATGAACATGGCACTGCATCAACTGATCAACTGAATTAGCAGCCTTTTTTGGTGATGACCTGACATTTGAGTTCAGAGAAAAGGAGACGAAGGACTTATTTGTTCTGTTGGGATTCATCAATGAGGTTTTTTTCTTTCTTGAAAGGAAATTAAAGCCTTTACGTCTTCTAGTCTTGATGAGCCCAAATCTTCTTCTTGTTTTCTAATTCAGAAGCCTCTTTGGTGATTAAACATGTCCAGGAAATAGTACCAACACAAAAGCTGAACTGCATGTGAAATGTTACGCAGCTTTTAAATCCTGTAATTGAAGTTTAGATTTTAATTTCTCAATGCAAAATTAAGGATTAGATCATGAAGGCTGAAAAAGTTTCACTTTGGTAACTCTATAATGTAATGTAAGGTAAAGGCATTTAACAACAGCATCCACAGAATCAATATGGGATTATTTGGGGTTTTCTTAGATTTTTCTCAGTATACATAGAATATTGTGATTTGATAGTCAGTTTGTTCTAATAAGGTTTCTCTTATGCTGTCACAAATAAATTTACCCAATTGGAAAAACTCAACTTTTACATGGACTCCTTACTGCTGGTGGTGCGAGGAAGTTGGAAAAGCTTCCACCCTGAGGAAGCTGTTTCACCCTGTCAGCATAGACTATATAAGAAGAACTGGACAAACCCCTGGGATGTGATCCATAGGTTTTTGAAGAACCCCTGGTTAATCCAGGCATAGAAAAATAGGAAGATCAAGGAATCCTGGAGGACACTTGGGACACACTTACCTTAGCTCATTTACCGCAAGTTAGCTATTTTGGCTTGGTTTAATCTATGTAGCTGATTGGCATTACCTTAAATGATCGAATCAGTCCATCCATCCTTACTTCCAATTTCATTACTAAAGCAACATTTTTAACAAGTATTGCCAGAGCTGAAACGAGGAATGGTAGGGCTACAGGACCCTGATGTGGTGTATTTGGTCTCAGGGCTCCAGCAGCCAATCAGCTCGAGGCCATGCTTGGTTAGGTCTTGGTTGGCAGGACAGTGCTAAGTGCTAACTAGCTAAAGTGATGGTATTTAGCTATTAATCATAGCCAGACATGCCCCGAATTCTGCATAAATATGTGATTTTATATCATTGTAC
Organism: Arrhamphus sclerolepis; assembly: GCA_037176975.1. Taxonomy (NCBI): domain Eukaryota; kingdom Metazoa; phylum Chordata; class Actinopteri; order Beloniformes; family Hemiramphidae; genus Arrhamphus; species Arrhamphus sclerolepis. The sequence continues at coordinate 6,866,725 of JBAMYA010000003.1, forward strand.
ATGATGGGGTACATTATAAAATTAATGGATGTGATTTGGATGGATTTTGCTGTTTGTTTTCTTGGACCAGGCTGTAAATATGTTTGTCCATGCTGCATTGAACAATTTAAAATGTTCACTGCAATGCCCCCACTGGTCCCTAGTGGTCAGTCGAAGAACTGCAAGTTTCATAGCTTCCTGGTGTCAGGATATAGCCCCTAGCATGTCAAACGCATGGCGTAAGGTATACTTTCATTGCGGGGAATGGAAATAGGGTTAGGGGAATGTTGGAAAAAGAGACTGATAGTTTTGAATGTTTCTTTGAAATAACACACCTCCTGATTTTTGAGCTCTGATAGTAAAACCGCCATAAATGCACATGTAAAAGGACAAACACAAAGAACACGAACCTGTGACTGTCAGGCATTCATTTACCACAACGACACCAAAACTGAACTTGCACTGCGAGCAAAGAGATAGTGCTTGAACATTGATTTAAACAGTGTGAAACTTCCGTTCAAATAACTTTACCCACTGAGCCTTTGGTTTGCTATTGATGCTTAAGGAGCAAACAGAGCAGTGTGATACATTGAGGGAATCTTTGACGATCCATGACGCTGGCTGGTTGCAGGAACAAAAGATCTTTTGAGTTTTGATGAGTGTAAATCACTTAGACGGCTCCACCCTGAGAACCTCAATCTGTCCGACCATCATCTGAGAAAATCTTGCAAAATAGATTTGTTTTCAGATAGAGCAGGTTCAAAATGATTTCATCAGTATTTCGTGGCAGGAGCAAACTATCAGAGTCTCTCAGGTTTTAAATACAGAGAAAGTATCATGGCTCACTATGTAGCGGGGAAGTCTGACATCTCATGACTCAAAAGGTTTTTCCAAACAACAAAAACTTAGAAAAGAAGAGTTTTTTTTTTCTCCCAAATATATTCAACAACATGTCTGTATATGATAGAAGAAGAAGGGAATATATGAGGTATTGCTGTATTTATGTTTACCAGGGGTAAAATTGGATGCTAATTCTTTATCTGTGGCCGAAACAGCTTCTTGGAAAGCTTGTTTAATGTTGTACTAAAACATAAAAAAATCCAACAGGACCTGGAGGCTGTTTCAGCTGGAGACAGAGAAGGCCAACGAAAATCTCTTCATTACTTGCAAACAAAAGATTAATCAGCCTGTGAGAGCAGGATAATTTTAGCATGCAATCTCCTAAATTACCTGCTATTATGGAGAAAGGAAAGAGATTTTCTGTGAAAAATCTAGTGAAATGACACTTTGAACACAAAACCTTTATTGCTACCTGGTATTCTTCTCTGTCATGTCTTCTCATTTTTCCCTCTCATGCCTTCCGCTTATTTCCGCTCTCTTACTTTTCATCAATTTCTATAATGATGAAAAACTCTTAGAGAATTATCTTAGCAGATGTGTATCAGAAAATGGGTGCAGCTAACAATGCTACTACTTTTAGCTCCATAGTTGAGGTTGAAGCCGTATCGACATGATGAAATACATTCAGTTCAATTCAGAATTGATTTATTAATCTCCGAAGGGAAATTAACTGTCACAGTCTTTGTTACTTAAGTCTCGACATTGTAGATGGTTGCAGCTGTGGTCAGGAAGGATCTCCTGTTGCGGTATGTGTTGCAGCAGAGCTAAAGAAGCCTCTGACTAAAAACACTCTGTTTCTGCATCACTGTGCTGCGTAGAAGATGCTGAGAGATGTCCGTGATGTTTTTCATTTCATGAAGTATCCTCCTTTGTACCATCAGCTCCAGAACAGCCCCCAGAACAGAGCCAGCCTTCTTTAAGAGTTCGTTCAGTTTCTTTAAGTCACGGGTTCTGGTGCTGCTCCCCCAACAGATGACTGCAGATAGGACTGAACTCTTCAAACACTGAAGGAACTAGCATCTGTGTTCCGTAAACTCTGAGTTTTCCCTCCCACAGAGCGAGGTTACTTAACTCTGAGCCAGATGATGTAACTGAGTCTGTTACCGTGATAACTGACTCCCTGAACTAAACCTGATCATGCACAGTTTTACTTCAACATACTCTGAGTTTCCTTCTCTCTCCTCCATCATGAAGCTGAAACGAGTTACATTTTATCAGACAGTCGATCATATAACGTCGTATAATATCACTGTGGAGACGTCTAAACAGTGGCATGTTGCATTTTGCATCAGTAAAGTTTGTTGATCACAGTACGTCCATACTTCACACAAAACACCTCGGATTATTATTTTATTATTGAGTCGCAAACGTCAGTTTGTTTTTGTTTTCTTGTTGTTTTTTCTTAACAATTATTACACTCATTAGAAAGTGAATGAAACAAAACAGAACTTTTTTTTTAAAAACACATAACCTATACATACTTTACGTTTTCCATTAATCAACATGATTTTAAGTTCATATCATTAACTGTTTGAATTATTAGGTACTTTAGGTGCTTTTATACTTTATTAGTATCCTGCTCCGACTACTGTGGGTAAAGAAATGTCCCTTCAGGATTTATCAGAGACTGAATGTATTGATGCATCTATTCATCTAAGCGCCTTGAATGATTTTTAATTTTTCTATTCCTCCAACATGTTTTTGAGGTGAATCCAACCATGCCTGTTACATTTGAGTTATATGTCTGAAATATGTTTTTTTTCCCATGTCACTAAATATTTGAATAACATATTCACTCTGTTATTTCTCCTTCACCAACTTTCTTTCCTCCACCGTCGTCATAAAGTCATGTGACCGCACGAAATATCTAAATCAATGAAGAAGAGTAGGAGGATCTCTTCCGTTTACTGGCGTTGCCATGGTGAATCATCAGAGCTCCACTGATGATGGATTTTTATAGTTGCAGTAATTCAACATACTGAACCAACTCCTGACCTGAAACCAGAAACTCAGAGTTTCTTGTCTTAAAGTTGGTTGGTTTTTCCTTTTTCACTCGGAGTTGGCTGAACCTCCTTTGTGAAACGGACCCCAGGGGAACACTGAGGTATTTATACTCCTCCACCATATTGCTTTACATACCTGGTTCTTCTAAAATCCACAATCATCTCCTTTGTTTTGTTCACATTTAAGCTGAGATGATTGTCTCAGCACCATGCCACAAAGCAGTCCACCACTTCTCTGTCCTCAGTCTCTTGTCCATCACTGATACACCCCACAACTGTCCCCAGTACAGTCCCCTGTGGTGCTCCTCTGCTGGTGACCACCTGCTCAGACATACACAAATTGTAGTCTGTTTATCAGATAGTCAGTAATCCGCATGCTTGTGAAGGCATCCACGTGTGTCTTCTGGAGTTTCGTTTTTAGTAAAGCAAGCTGGCTTCATGCATAAGATGAATTAAGGGTTTTTTTCTCTTTACATTTTCACCAGTAAGTAGTTTTGTTCAGGATGCACAGCTGTTGAGCTGCAATGCTTTGAGTTCTCCTCATAGTGTGTATGTGGAAATATTCCTACTTTCAGCGCTGTGGGTTCTGTCATGGAAAAATACTGTGTATTATTTATATTTATCCATGTCTCTAAGTATGAGTGGAAGTAAAGACTTGAAGCTCTCTTAAGTTTCACGAAGTTTACTTCCACAGCAGCGCAAGAGGTCAGACAGCAAGTTGCAGATCATGCTGAAATAACTTAATTAGTTAATGAAGCACAAGTTAATTTAAGCAAAAGCTCAAAGATTGCAGAGGACAACAGCATCTTATTAACACATGACGAAACTCTGGAGCTGCGAGAGAGAACTCTAATCTCCCTCCAGATCCGCTGCCTACATGTTTATATGTTGTTAGAACATATAACATATCTATATTTTCATGCTTTCGCTCCCAAGTTCAGTTGTGGATGTTCTCAGATTAGATCTTACCAAAAGTTTAGGTTATCTCCTATCACAATGTTGTTGTTTTTTGTTGTGGTTGTTGTTTTGTTTTTGCAACACTGTGTCCAAAAGACATGTGGGAAAACAATTATGATCCACAAGTGGATAAGCAGAATACAAAACGTCTCCCCTCTTTTCTCACCTGCTCTGATATTCTCTTTGAATATTCAGTTTTTCTTGCTCTCACCTTTCCCTTCTCTGCATAACAAGCAGTGATGGGTTATCAACTGTGCCGCTCTGATATCATTGAGACTTCATCTGCTTTCATGACTCAATGCTGGAACAAAAATCGTCACTTTCATCCTTCACTTAGCATAAAGGGCTAAAACAACCCCCTCTCAAATTTTGAGAATAAATTCAAATAGTCGAGTTAAATTGAAATCTAAATAAAAGGACTGGGCCTAATTGAGCTATGACTTTCTCAAAATCGATCAAGTGTAGTACTTAAATGCAGAGATTGTTTCTAAATACCGAAAACACAAGGCCTTGCAGGTTCTTTATTTGAACAATATTTATAACACGGACGTGATAGGCCGTCTAAGGAGAGCATGAGTCACCGTTTGTGTCCTAGGCCCTGGTGGAGTTGGTGTTGCCTGTAGTTTTTGATGCATTCTCGTTGAGTGTCATCGCCTTCAAGAACCACTTTGAGTAAAGTGCTGAATATGAAAGCCTTGCAGCAACACAAATTACACCACTTCATATCTGAGGGAGGATGAAAGGATGTATGTCTCAGAACCCACAATCAGTGAGCGGGAAGCAAGAAGTGTTTCACCCAAAAGGGCCAGTGTGATCTACTATGTAGCCTGAAGAAGTGCGTCAGACGAAGATTTATTCCAGGAGCAGATGGATTACTGACTAGTGCTTTGGAGATTACACCCTAAATTAATGAAGAAAAACAAATTTAAAGTATGGATAAACTATAGTAAAGCTGAAAGTTGTACCACAGAAAGGAAGTGTGTTTGAACTCTGTTGATGACATCAGTAGATGACATGGATGGAAACTTGCAGAACACGTTTCTGCAGCCATGTGAAATACAGAACATTTCTTTTCCATTATTTCCACTGTGTTCTTGTCAACACTCCAAGCTCACCAGTTTGATCTCGCGTTCCATGACGATCAAGGGAGAAAATGGTTTAAACTTCCCCCTTGTTGCTTTCCATTTTTCAGAGCTTCTCCTGGTCAGCCCGCCTCGGTTTGTGGTCTTATTGCAGGCATTACATGGGGATTTGGGGGGCTCAGTCGGCTGCTCCCGAATGTAAACAACTGTCCTGTTGCCGTGGCTGCTCATCCCAACACAGCTCTTTTTTAACAGAAAAGAAGCTGAGGTGAAAATCTCAAGAAGATGCAAAGAAAGAGGAACATGACCACAGTTACAACAACATGCTTCCAGTGTGGTGGTGCAATGCTGGATTCTACACTTCCACAAACAATAACACCATCTCATTCTCGGCTTGCACTGGGGAGAGCGATATTTCAACAAGTCAGCTCAGAACACTTTTCTATAGCATGATGATGATGTAAGAATGCATTTATTTAGAATTACATAGGAGCTGACAGCCTAATTTTCAGTCTCCTGGAAAATAATTCATAACTTGTTGTGACAACAACAAAGTAAAAGTGAAATCTGCGCTGAAACATTAGCAATGCTATTTTCACTCCTGGTGTGTATGAGTGTCAGAAATAGAAGGCAAAACCAACAGCATGTAACACATTACATTCAAGCACCTTTGCTGCATCAAAATGGCCTTTTAATAAAAGATAAAGATCAGGTAGCCAATTACAAAGTATTTAGAGTATTCAATTAATTCTGTTGTGTCCTGCAGTATGCATCAGAAGATGTTCTGCAAATAAACCTAACCCCAGCAATTTCTCAATCCTGTGGGACAAAAAACAAGTGCTAAAAGATAATTGAAATTGTTCCCATTAATAAATGCAGCCACAGACTTGTTATTTTCAGTCTGGCGGATCCAAATTGTGACTCTCTTGCTTTTCATATCACTGCCAGCTGTTTCATTCTCTCCTGGTTTCTCCTTTATTCCGCTCACATTTGAGAATTAGACGGAAAAAAAAGATGGAAACTGATGGAATGGGGGGTGTGGGGGGGCCATGTCATCTACATTAAACATTGGTATCATTTTGCATTTCATCAGATTTTTCTGGTGGTCGTGTCTTCTTCTTTTCTGTCTTCTTTTGTTTCATTTATTAGTAGTTAACAAACAGAAAAAAGTAATTTGCCATCGAATGGCAGTTTGCCAAGTAAAATTGAGGCACAACGGCTAAAAGGAGTAGGAGGTCGACTTTTTTTGTCACATCTGTCAGTTCAACTCTGAACATTTGTGAATTGCAGCAGCCTGGCATATGCTGTAATTGCTGCTGTTGCAGAGCTGATTAAGTAATTACAATTAACATGAGTAACACTTGGTTCACCAACTACGATAAATACACAGAAATTTGTCTTGGTTAAGGTTCGTAGAGGAATAATGCACTCCATAAAACCTATTCCCTGAATTCATTACGTTACTCATCATCTCATATAGTTTTCATTTGCAGACATGATCAAGTTTCTCTAAAGGCAGGATGCAGGGGATCTATTGGCAAAGTCCTCGCACATATTTTACAGCCTTTTCAACAGTTGCTGGTATGAGATGAACATGAAACATAAAAAAAAGTTAATTTTAAGCTGCTTATGTTGTGACTGACTTGATTAGCTCTAATAACTGCCAGTGAGTTCAAGCACAGCCCCGACGCTAAAAAAACACTCCACTAGCATGAGTAAAGTCGTGCTGATATCGCACAACTCCCTGCAAGAACACTTTTATAGATTGATTTTCCAGAGCTACAGACTTAAAAATACTATTAAATCATATTGACAGGAAGTTGAAAAGAAAATGCATTCAAAGGAAATCCCCAAGAGTACTTTCCAGTAACAGCACATACAATAAAAAGCTTTTACAGCTTTCCCACTGCAAATGCAAATTATAGTGCATGATAACCATATATTATATATAGAAAAGTAAGTGCCAGAGGAAGAAATCACATAAATTACTTTGTGCTTGCGAGAGATACCCATGGGAGATAAGGGAAAGGAAATACAAAACAAAACATTTCACACATCTTCTTTGTCAGCAAACCTCTAACTGGTGGAGTTCTGTCATCAGGTGGTGCAGCCGCCAGAAGAAAACCATTTAACGTCTTAGGATAATAAAGCATCATGACACAGCTGACTGTACCTAACGCAGCTAGCATTTTTAATCTTTTGCC
>JBAMYA010000003.1:6873949-6887564 GCA_037176975.1 Arrhamphus sclerolepis
GGATAGGCTCCAGCAGACCCCCGTGACCCTGAACAGGAAATAGCGGGTATAGAAAATGGATGGATGGATGGATGATCCAAATATACAGTTGGGGAGAAAAAGTATTTAGTCAACCATCAAAATCTTTGGATTTTTTTTTTTTCTCATTTTGCGTCTCATAGTTGAGGTGCACCTATGATAAAAATTACAGGCCTCTCTCATCTTTTTAAGAGGGACAACTGGCACAATTGATGGTTGACTAAATACCTTTTCTCCCCACTGTAAGAAAAGGCTTGTTTCCCTTTGAATACATTTGAAAAAGTGGGGTTGTCTTATATTTGGGGTCTAGACTTAAATATCTACATATTTCTTGTCCTGTTTCTTGTCCATTGTAAATAAAGGCCACTAGAGCTACAAAACAACAACAACAACAAAAATCTCATTTTATCTGTCCAATATCCTTGCACACAGTCCCATTTTGGGAAAGGTGTATATAGATTTTACCACTCACACCTTATTCAAACAATTTATGCAATCCAAAAATAAAATAAAATAAATCTTAGCCTATGAAGCACACTACCCATTTCACATTTATTTTTAACCATGCATAGACAAAATACTTGTTAACACATTCAAAGAGACTGTCTCACTCAGTACCACTTACTGTGGTTCACTTTTATTCTTCAGTAGCTTCAAGATTTGCCCATGTCAGCCAGATGGCGAGTAAATCTGGAAGGCATTTCACTGCAAAGATGGATTGCAGTATAAATGAGTTAACCGTAAAGTAGCGTGGCATATGGAGAAAGTTCTCCATACTTAAGTTTATTAAGAATGGCCGCAGGAACAGAATTACATCTGATAGTTTGGAGGCGAAGGAGAAAGAGATTTTAATGAACCTGGCCTCTGATTGTGTGATTGTCAGGATTGCAGAGACAAACAAACCTCTTAATAACTCATAGAAAAGTTCATACTGAATGAGTTTTTATTGTAGTGTAGCTAAGTCGTTGACGGCATACCACCAGAGCAACAGCAGGGAACGTAGTGGCTGTTGTTTGTTCACACTTCAGCTGCAGTCTAATAGTTTTATGTGAGCTTTTTATCTGAACATGCTGGTGGGATTTGCTAAAACGGTCAATCTGCACAAGGGCCAGAATCACTTTTTGATCCCAGCTCATCACTGGATGTTGGGACACATACAAAAAAAACAAAAAAAGAAAATAGAAAAAGAAGTGGAACCCATTGAAAAATGTTCAGGCAGGTGGCAGAGATCAAAGCTTGACGGTTTCCAGTAAATCAAACAATGGAGGACAAAGCACAAATGAAAGTCGTCGGTAGTGCCATATATGTGTTTAATGCCAACTAACTTCATCCTCTGCCCAAAGAGTTAGAAGTTCTTTAATCTCTTTATCTCCCCAAGTCCTCATTGTAATTTTGACAGAAAGTTATTAAAATTATAAGCAACTAAAAAAAAAAGTATTTCCTTCTACTGTTTTACGCATCCCGTTGTTACTGTTGAACATATAAAACATAATCATTGCGTCGCTAAAAATTCCCAGACATCTCATTCTGGTACCCGAATGAGATGTCTGGCGTAAGATGGAAATGTTCCACAAATAAAAGCCAGTATGTAAGGGTCAATTGTTGCACTCATTTTCCCCTTCCTCTTATCCCTCTGTCATCTGGCCACATGTTTCTCATTGCTGCCCTGAAGTACAATGGTCCAGTACAGCAGCCTTGTTCCTGTTTGATGGGGAGGGAGCGCTGTAGTCCATGCAAACCAGAATGAAGTTGTGCCTTTGTCCTGTCATTAAAACGTCTATCCAGAATGAAGTAGTCTCTTTCAGGATGACAATGCCTATATCCATCAGATCACTGAATGGTTTGATGAGCAGGAGAACAATGTGTGTCATGTATAACGGCTTTAATAGCTCATCTTTTAGATGAATGGCATTTCCTCTCTACAAGGAGAGGCACTTTAATTTAGCACCCTTGTGTAGGTAACAACTGGGCAGAATGTAAAGGAAAGAAAAGAAAGGGCAGGAAGAGAAAGGAGACAGGGAAGAGATAAAAGAAAATGAGGTAGTAGGTGGATTGGACATGGACAGCGAGAAAAAGGGAGGCACAGGAGGAATCATAAAGGAGAAACAAAGGCTAGCGAGGGGGCGCTGTAGAGGAGGGATTAAAGAGGGAATTATTTCTGGAAGAGTGAAAAGAAAGACTTAATGTGAGGAGTGTTTAACAGGGGTGCAAGGTGATGGATGGGTGCTGGAAGTGCACAGAATGAGAAAACGGTTGCTTGGGCGCAGGAAGAAAGTTGGGGGGGGGGCATAGTGTGTATATGAGTGTGTGTTTCAACCCCAGAGCACTGAGTCATGAGGGATATTGTCTGAGGCCGCATTGATCACTACTGGTTATTTGGGCTGCAACAAATCATCTCCAGACACACGGCAAAGCCATCTCCCAAAGCAGCATCAGTGCATCTTTGGGGTGTAATTAGATGCATTACCCATCATGCTCAAGTAAGCAGGGGATATAAAACATGTGAGAAAAGTGTAAACCTGGGCGCTTTAGTTGAAACCTCATCCACATTTGTGCATATTAAAATGCTGCGACTGAGTTTTAGATTCCAAAACAGCTACATTTCTGTAGATATCTTCAAATATAGTTATTAATAATGCGGTTTTTCTTCTGTTAAAAACAGATTTTATCTGAACAGTTAAATATTGTGTGGACTTGCTGTAGAAGAGGCTGTTGACAGTCACACATTAGTCCTCATGGGATGCGACCATGACAAGAAATCGTGTGATATTCCTCTGAATCCATCTGTTTCTATGGCTCATGGGTACCACACATTTCAGTCCTATATTTTAAAACATTACTTAAATAAATATAAGAATAAATATAAGAATTGTCATGTGCAACAAGTCCTTCACCCGACTGTCCTCGAGTCACGGGCCACCATCTTCTCCAGAGCTGCTGCTATTTTAATCCGTTTTAACACAAACATCAAACACGTTTGAAATTAAATTTGCGAGATCCTCACTGAGAGCGTGTTTAAGCTTTTTTCACATGGCTGCTGGTGGTTACAGAAATAACCCACGCTATAAGCAGCAAGCAAATCTGACTCCTGCCTTTCAGAGTTGAATAGAAAGAAAGAATCTAAATCAGTAAAGTGCACAGCACATCTGCGGAGCACCTGAGAACTGCTTAGTTAGATAAGATATACGTTCTACCATGCGACTGCTTAAATATTATCAATCTCCTGAATTCTGAAACCTGGAAAAGAAGAATCACCTTGCTCACAAGTGATTTGGTTCAGTTTGTTCACCAGAAAGATTATTTTCATCATCATCATCCCACCTGGTTAAAGAAATAAAGGTATGACGTTGAGCCCAGCCTTATGTTGGGGGTCGGAGGGCCAGCAAAGCAGGCCTCCTACCCTGACAGGGGGAGCGGAGAAGGATTTTTCTGCGAGCAAACTGAGGTCAGGGGCTTTTAGCGCATTTAAGCCTTGACGCAGCCTGGCTCAATAAGTGTGAAAAAAAAGCCAGTGAGAATAAATTTGCAGGAATAAAGAGTGACAGCAGAGCAGACACGGTTACCTCCTTAGATGCGCAGATATGTTTCTCAATAATTATAACGAGACAGAGCTTGCAAAGACAGTTGGTTTCTTCCTGTTCTCAGCCGTCGCTTTGGATGATTTAATGCTTCTGTGTGAGATATTTTCACCTCTTGACTCTTTGTACATGACTCAGATCCACACTCATTAGCATTTTTGCACACTTACAGATCCATACAGTACTTTTTTTTCTTGCTAATTTGAAGCCTGAGCGTTAGGGTTTGTTTTTCTCTCCCTCACATGTGGATGCTCATGCGTGTGTTGTGTTCTTCCTTTTTCATTTTTCTCATTACCTCTTTCCTCTTTGTGTGCGTTCATGCGTATCTGTGCATGATATTGTGACGTGTACTATTTTTAGATTGTGGCTGAGTGTTTGTTCACCTTGTTTGGTGGTGTTGTTTTTTCCTGTTCTGTTTTATGCATGCGTGTTTTTTGTGTATGTGAGTGCGTGCGTGCGTGGGTTTGTGTCTGTAGGTCAGCAGCGAGGGGACAGATGACCGATAGGGTGGGTTCCAAGGACAGGGAGGCCGTGTGGACCTTAGGGCTTGTGTGTGTATGTGTGTGTGTGGGTGGGTGTGTGAATGATGTGGTGTGGCAGTGGATGGCAGGAAGCATACGGTTCCCCGCCAGCAGAGAACAGTGTCACAGCAAGTGGAGCCAACACACACAGACTTATTTAAATGCTGAGAGAAACACACAAGCTGCACTCACAGAGATGGAAAGATCAAAGAACAGACGTACACACAGACAGAGGTGTGAACCGTCATCCAGACACTTTATTTACAAGGAAAGACAGCTGGCAAACTCTGTGGTGACACAAGGAAAACGCACGTCTTCCGAATGCTCCACACAAACATACTCCTTCTTTTTCACGGCAGACATAAAGCTCATGAACACACCTTGTTAGCACAACGTTCAGGATTTGACTCTTTAGCAAGAGCTGCATTCAGATAGTTTCTTTATTTTATTTAAATTGTTTTTGATAGTTGAGCCTTAATTTGGCACAGATTTGGCTGCTTAGTTGTTATTTTATCTCTGTGTTTTCTATCACAGAATAAATTTAATCATGCAGTTTGTAACTTTTAGACTAATAAATAATCCTCTTTCAGGGGGCCATATTATGAGAACACCAACATTTCTCTGTTTGACAGCATATATTTGATTGTTTTAAGCAAATACCAGCTCATATATTCCAGCAAAATGCAGTGTTTTTGAAAGACTGGATGTTTTTAAAAAAGCGTCTCAAGTACCTCTGCATTAACTTAGCCTTTAATTGAGCTTTTACGGTTCTTAATATATGATTAAATTATATTTTAGAATTTTATCATTATTTATTTTATACTCTGACTTCATTTTCTTTTGTTTACTTTTGTATTTCTTTCTTCATCATTCTTCAGTGTCTCCTCATAGACTGAAGATCATGTTTCTTCCATTTCTGCTCTACTATTGATTGTTTCTGGGTGCGTGTTGTGTTTATTTTAATCTGTTTAGGTGGTCAAAGTGTGTGTGTTTGTATGTGTGTGTGTGTGTGTGTGTGGGGGGGGGGGGGTGCTATTGTTTTAGTTGTGTAAAGCACTTTGTGGTATGAAAATGCTATACAAATAGAGATTGATTGATTTTCACTTGATTAGTGGCTGCTTCAGTCCTAAAACGTCACTTACTGAGCTGTTCAGATTTACTGTGACATCACAGACCCAGATGTGAGTAGAATTATCCAGCTTCTGTTTTCATCTCCATCCCTTTTCACATCACAGCGCATTTGCTCACATCGTAAATGCGCCCCTACATGATCTAGGATAGCTGAGAAGTGGAGAGAAATGATCCTGAGAGTTATGTGGTGATGCTTCCAAGGCTCCCATTTTTAACTGGACAGGTCTGTGCAGATCTGTGAATGGTCTTCAGTGTTCATGGTGATCTCAACTGGAGGTCGGTCGCATGACTGCTGTGACCAGCTTTTGCTGTTGTGGCACATTGCATTATGGGAGGGGACTGTCCAGTTACACATTATGAATTTTCCCAGACGTAATTGTTCATACTCTGCATGCTGTGTACTACATTTTGGCAAAACCATTATGCAATAGTGGGTCGTTTTTTGGGTTGCCTCTCATAGGAACAAGATTACTGTATACATCTTTAATAAACATTTTCTGTTCATATTTTCACATAAACGATGGATCACAGCCAGCATTTATGTGACTCATGTGTGTTAAATGTAGGCTGCAAATATGGGTCCCCAGATGGTCCTGCCTACACTTGTTCATATGGGTCGAACTGGTTTTTAAAGGGGCCCAAATGGACAATTTTCCAATGTGGTGCCTGAGAGACCCACTGTTTTCAACCCATCCCCATTTAACACACTTAACCCTTACGGGCCTCATATATTTGGTCCGCACAAGCTTCCCATCTGGGTCCCATCACACTGAAACCATATAGGACCCAAGCCCTTTGCCCATTTCAAGCACAAGCTCACTCTGTAACCAAATAGCCTACTTTTGGCACAGAATGGGCCCATTTGGACATGCTCACTGGAATGTTTCAGATATGTATTTTCTTATTGTATTTAAAGGTCGGAGGGAGAAGGAAACTGACAGAACCCTGCAAAACCCTGAGATTAAAGTCAGAGTTCTGACTTTTTCTCAGAATTCTATTTTTTTTTTCCTCAGTGGCCCTAATACTCTTCCGTAGACTCCTGCATGAGTATTATAGATAAAAGTATCGACAGCTATCAATAGCCAGATTTTTTTTAAAAAAATGCTAATCCCTACGTGAGATGTGATTTTAGGAGCAAATCAAGCATCAGTCTGATATCATTCTTGAATGTGTGCATGTACATCTTTGATTTTGTAAAGGTCAGTAGTTCCTCAAGAGTTCCTCCTGCCTAGTAAGGGTGTGTGTGTGTGTGTGTGTGTGTGTGTGTGTGTGTGTGAGTGTGTGTGTGCTTATACTTCCTAGGACTTTAGGTTGATGTCTGCATGTTAAAGCATTGTTGTGTGTGAGAGATCAAGCTTGATATGAGTGTGTGTCTGCTCTGAACAGTTACATTTGAATTTTCTGACCTCCACATGCCACCTGTCTGCATGCTTGACCTCCACCCTCTCCTCTGCACATGTGAGTGTCTTTTTGCCTCTTTTGAACCGCGTGTCTCCTTCTCTGTGCTCGAGCCCATACCCTGAGCTCATTGCTTATGCACTGTTACCTGGTAACAGACAACTGCAGTTGCTACGATGCAGCTTTGGCACCCAGGTGGCAAAATTGCTGTCTGAATGATGGATGATTGGCCATCGATGATTGGCTCTCTCTTGCCCTTTCTTTCTCTCTCACGCATACACATACGCACACATGCAAGTAAGCATGATCCGAATCCCAGGGGACAGGGAATCACACACACACGCCCACACAGTCACATCCTCTCTGCAGGGGACTTCTTGATTGGCCGTCAGGAGAACATGACCCGGATTTTGGCCTGTAGGACTTGAAGTTGCAGTGTGAAGTGTGTTTGAAGTGGCCTGAAGTGACATGTGCTCTGCATGTGTGTGTGCAGGAGTGAGTGAACTTAACATTAAAGTAGGTTGAATATTAAAAGTACTCTCTTGGCTCCAGACCTGGGAGGAATAGCATTTGAATATTTTCCAAATGTTTGAAATAACCTCGGGAGTATTTGATAGAACTCATCTCTCTTCTCCTGTCGAGGTCATTCTAAGTGTCTGACGAGGCCAAAATTGAGCACACCCCATGGTCCTTGAAAATATCAGGACTCACTCCTGTATTCTACCATTTTTCTGCAGGTATTACCCCTGTCGCTTAACCTTTAAACCCTGCTGCTCACCCAAACTGACTCTCGAGTTCTTCTACAATCCTGCCAGGGTGAAAAATTAAAGAGAATTTGATAAATATGACGTTGGCAAATGCAATGACTTTGGTCCAGTCGCGTCTCAACCACAGAGAGTACCAGTACCATACCAACTTTATTTATAAAGCACTTTAAAACATCCGCAGTGGACCAAAAGGTTGTACAGAAGAATAACTAAAGAACAAGATCATAAAATACACAAGTGGTACAGTAGCTAAAACTTCAATTGTTAAAAAATAAAATGGATGTCAGGCAATGCCAGCTTTGCCTCTGGCAGTCGGATATAATGCTTTATGGCTCTCCCGCACTTTCAGCTCAATGTATAAGATCCAAATAAAAACAAATACACCAAATGAATCAATAGTACTGGAACCCCCTTCCCTTTAATGGAAGCAGTCTTCAGAGATCTTGCTCCTTATTTACATGATAGAACACAGTTTCACACAGTTTTCGTCAGCTGCACATTCACAGTGCTCATCTCCAGTTCCTCTACATCCCAAAAGTAACTCTGGAGGCAATTTGAATACAGTGACCTCATTGTCATGTTCATGAAACCAGTATAAGATGATGTGTGCTTTTTGAAATGTAGTCTTAGTCATTAGAAGACTGGTACGTTGCAGTCTTCAAGAAAAGGACAACAATACTGAGGTACAATGTAGACGTTAACAACGCTCAGATGGCACTGAGGGCCTAAGTTGTTCAGTAAAATATTTCCCATCCAATAGCACCACCATTAGTGGGGATGAATCACTGCGTTCATGTTGTTTTTATTACATTTTGACCCTGAAAAAATATAGACTGATCAGACCAGGATGAGCGCATGCAAATTACAACATCAGTTTCCTCCTTTGCTGACAGGAGTGACGCTCAGGGGTCTTCTGCTGCCTCAGTCCATTTTCTTTATGTTCCATGTGTTGAGTTGGACTTGACAGGCATATAAACATGGATATCATCAGCAACTGCATGCATTAAACAATCAAAAGAAATATTGTGCTTCCTAAATATGGACCCCGCAGGCAACATATGCAATGAAAACAGTATGGGGGTCAAAATAGAGCCTTGAAGAACCCCATGAGTCAAGAGCTAAAGCAGAAGAACATTCACCAATCTCAACCAAAAAGGTTCTCTCTGTCAGGTAAAACATTATTTTACATTCCTATTTCACTTGTTTTTATATTTCCACAGTCAAACATTCATTGATATGCTTGGATAAACGTGTGGCACTCCAGCAGACGCTGTATGTATTTCCCTGTCCACACTGATGATTGGAGGACCGCTCCTCTCACTGCCGACATGGTGACTTGGTTTGTTCCTGCACAAGTTTAACAAAGTTCTTACATTGTTCTGTATTTTGTCTGCAGCGTTTTTGCCTTTCCAAGAAAAAAAAGTATCTTTGTGGCAGTACCTATACCCCGTCCATCTCCTCCTCTAGCTGATTTGATTCACTTTGACCGCGTAGATGACAGCTCTTTTAGAGCAAGGACAACTTGAAATGTCAACTTCAGCGTGTTCACACAAAAGTAGGAGAAGAGACAGGAAGGCCGGTTAAGGGTTAAGGGGTCTCGCTCCTTTCGTCTTCCTCTTTGTGTTGTTGTTTTCTCTCTCCTCGGGTGCGTTTTCTCCTCCGTGTGTGACCCAGTTTAATCCTGATTGTTTGCGGCTGTCTGCCCCTGAGATAAACTCATTTGCTCTGGATCATTTAGAGACCAATGCCATTTCACCACCCCGACCCCAGCACACAACCCAACCCCTCCCTGACCATTGATGTTATTTGGGGAAACCGTGAACAGAAAGTGTCTACGTGAGTATGAGAGCGAGTGTGTGTGCATATTTGTATTAACTGAGATGGGAGACCTGTGGGGAGAGGGGGAAAAATGCGTGCAGTGTCAGGAAATGAAAGCGGATCTCTGGCTCCAGATAAGGCTGTGAAGTGTTGAAGATATCTGTCACACAAACACAAAGCCCAGACAGGCAGATTTATTCTGAAAGGTCACGCTGTGCTTCAGTTTCAGTTTGTGTAAGTGTGTGTGAGCTGCACTAACAAATGGGATTTTAAAGATCCCCTCAGAGCTGCTTCCCTCTCAGTACAAAAAAAAAAAAACAGGTGCACATGTGTGGTTTTGCATGTGCGTTGGATTTACATGACATTTCATTCAACACTTGTTTTGATCCAAAGAAACACACAAGAGAGGAAAACATAGGAAGGAGGATTAAAAATCGAACCATTAGAGGATGACCACCTGACTGAAACTCTCGCTGTTTCAAGTACATGGCAGCTTCAGAAAAGTGTCTTACAGCTCTTGCCTGCTCTCAGAGGGTTAATTACACTGAGTGGACAATGAAGGAGCTGCCTTGAAATAATCTATGATTCCCACATTGTCCTCATCAGACAACTAATCATCTGATGGGTCCTCAACCAGCGGTCCTATGCCTTTATTCCAATTTGTTCGAAATTGCACTTCAAGTGTAAAAAAAAACGACACATAGACTTCGAATATCTTGAATCAGGCCTTTTGTTTGTCAGGAGGTTTATCAGTGGTACATTTAGAGAGGACTTGTACTAAAATTGTGGTATTTAACACCAATGTTGGCCCCGTCTCTGATGTATCTGTGCTCCTTGCAGCTTCTCAGCCTCCTCATTCAAGTTTCATTAAACTCACAGAGAAAAGAAATCTTGAAATTCTGTCTGCATCAGCAGTGACTGTTTCAAAGTGAGTTTAGTTTACGCACTGTTTCAGAACTGTATTGAACATATCCCATAAGGCACAGCATATACACTGAATTATAAGCTGTAAAATCCAAGCCTCTGTAAATAAATGAATACAAATAAAAAGAAATTAGAAAAAAAGGCAACTAATTTGAATCATTTTCATCCTTAAACAAGGAGCAAATTATCAGTAATGTAACAGCCAGTCAGTATCAATTGTCTTGTTGGTGGAGATATATTCAAACATGGCACAAATAGGACACATTATGAATCTAACCAAATTAAAAATTACATCTCTTTATTACAAAGTCTATAATTTCAATATATGCAGTAATAAAACCATTAATCCATTATTTATACCTCCATCTCCCTATTCAAAGTCAGTGGGGGATTGCTGGAGCCTCTCCAACTCTCTTCAGGTCAAAGGTAGACAGGTCACGAGTCCATCAAAGGGCCACATGTAAGTGTAGATAAACAAGCACATTATTCTCACACTCACTGCTATGACCAATTTAAAATCAACAATAAACATGTAAGTCAGACTAGCAACAGTTCTAACCACCGAGGGACCATGCAGGCCGCAACCAAAAAGCCCATCTTCAGTATTTATAGTATCTTTATCCCAAAGGGCTTTCATTAAAGAAATAACACGTTTCAAAATTTCTCAGTGTGCATTTTCACATGTAGCCTAGTCCTTTTTCAGTGAACTGAACTCAGTCCTCTTAAAGTGGACCTTATTTGTTTGAAAATTGGTCCAGTTCTCTTTTCAGTCCAGTTCGGACCTGACCAGGCCTCAGTTCTCTTTCTGTTCACATGAGTTCCTTTACTACTTTCAAACTGCTCCGGAGATTTGAGCTGTGGTCTATGTTTCCATGTTGAACCAACGACTTATCTCCACTGCAAAGGCAGATCTGTACTTACGTGTCAAATCCTACAGTGTAGCCCGACGTGTACCTCTCTCCAAAAGTGTCGACATCCCCCACAAGAAATGTGATTGGTAGATTTCTTCTTCTTCTTCTTCTTCTTCTTCTTCGTCGTATTTCACATTGCTATTATTACCTTTGCTGTTTTCAAGTCCCGTAGAAGCGTAGCTTACTGCAATGTTCGTAAAAACGACTGGCGCTCAACATATTTCAATAATCATTCATCAGATTCAGTCATGTAAAATACACTGTTTGCTCTGTTGCTACGTCTGAACTACACGTAGGAAATAAACAGTAAGGAAACTCGGCACTGCGGGTTGTAGCACTACAGAAAAAGAACTCACACTGCCATCTAGTGGTTGGTGGTGTAATTACAGAGTGACACAAGCAATGATGTAGAAGTACGAACACCACTTTGGGGCTTTCCCTACTGTTACGCAAAAGCATAATCTTTATAAAAGCAAATTACCGTTGCAGCATTGAATTTTTATGTCACCTTTGATAAAAGCTAAATCATATACAGAAATGTTGTATTTATCATTTCTGCTTGTTTTTCTGTAACTTCAACATCAACAAACTGATATGTAAATTAAAAAAAACACACACACACACACAACAACAGTTCTCAGAACAGAGCAGCAGAGAAGTTAGGAAATTAAAATTTCATTATGCATGGCTGATTTTTTTTTTTTTTTTTTTTTTTGCACGTACACCAGCCGCAACAAGTCATTAAAGTCCATTTCAGAGCCTGGATACAGCCGGAGGGTGCAGCATGTTTTGCATCACAGAAATTATTGTTCAGCAGTGAGGACGCTTGCATTATTATTCGTGGTGTGAGCGGCCCTCACCACTGAGACACAGACAGAGATGTACATTAAAAACCGCAGCTTCTGTGAATTCACAGATGAATTAACCTCACACGTATGTGTCGGTATCGTGGAAAGAATCCAGACAGTGAACATCTACCCTGGAGGGCGCTGGAGTCGACCAGTCACCTCTCCTGGCAGCATCTCCAGACAAACCCCCTCTGGAGAAAGAAAACATCTCCAGGCCCCGAACACAACTGAAACAAATGTGTTGAGTTTAAGATGTCTTGAGGGGGGGGGACCGAGTCCATTCGTTTCTGTTCTCCCTAAATAGTTTGTTGCATCATTAGAAGAAAAAATTGCACATTAATAAAGAAAAAGCAATAAAGCTATACCATACTCCATTAGTCTGTGTTTTCCCCCATATTAGACAAAATTAACATAAAATGCTGAATCATCTTTTTTAGAACGATAATAAAGTTCAATCTGTGAGGAAGAAACTATAATCAGGCTCCAATGAGCTCGTTTTTTCCACCGCAGAGCGTTTGAGAGAAGCTGAAAACAGAAGCTGATATCTATAATAATGGTAAGACTTTCCTCGGCACCTTTTTTAGTCGAGTCAACGCTGCGCTGAATTTGTTGAACCAAGAAATGTGTGCTTGCAGCGAGAAAGCACTCTTGTGAGAAGCAGGTCGTGCACAGTTTTTCCCGTGTAGTGCTCGCAGTTCGGGTGAGGTTGTATTAAACCATCGGGTGAGTTTAATTTGTCAAAGTCCTGACCTGCATCTCGATGCATTTTATAGGTTTTTAAAATGGGTCTACGGGCTTGTTACCATGACTCCCAACTAGGCTGAAGGGGGAACGGCAAAAAAGCAGATGTCAGAGAGGCGGAAGGAGGAGAATAAAAACAAAATATTCAAGTTCCATCATGGAGAGTTTGGTTTTTATCTCTGAGCTAAGTGCTTTTGAAGAGTGGTTTTGTTTTTTGCTACTGTACCACCATGCTCTACGGCTGACCATTTAGCTGTTGAGGAAATGATCCCGATGCATATCTGCGAGTGGACCAGAGGGCAAAAGTTGAGTCGGATGTTTCCTGAACCAGTGGGATGAAAGAAAGAAGAAAGAAGTTAGTGTTCAGCAGAAACATGCTTCATCTCAGGCATTTGACTTGTGTTTAATGTGCAACTTCAACATGCACAAAAAAAGCATTCATGCACACGACTATTGGCAGAACAATGACATAAAAACCCTCAGTTTATCTACAAAAGCTTACATTTAAATATTTAACAATCAACTTAAACTATGGTCAGATGTGGAGAATGAACCTTCAAATGCCTTGTAAGGTGTAGTTTTTGTTTGTTTGTTTGTTTGTTTGTTTTTTGAGGGGGGGGGTGCTGTTACTACACAACTTAAATGTGAAGCACACTATTAAATTATCCTGATCTCTGTTTTCTTTTCTTTTTTTTTCATTTTTAGCTTTTTCTTCCCCACTCACCATTGCTTCCACCCGCCAGCTCTCATATCTCTGTCCTAAGTGCCATAACGAAAGAAATGCTCACTGATTGCAGCCGTTTTTATGCACTTCACAGGTATTTTAGTGATAGTTTCACGACTGCATGTTGATTGTGTTCTGTGTGTATGCGTTGGTGTTTTGGGTTTTTTTTCTCCCTATAAGATGTACTTTTGGTTAAATTTAGATTGTGTGGTGGTTGTCAATTGCTTATTTTGTTT
>JBAMYA010000003.1:6895549-6911247 GCA_037176975.1 Arrhamphus sclerolepis
ATTAAGAGATGAAGATTTTTTCTTTATGAAAACTCAAAACAAAAATGCTTTATGTACCAGAAGACAGCTCAGTGGTTTAGCGTTACCAGCTGTGTCCAGTGGGTGTCACTGAGAAGCCACATGTCCTCACATACCATTAAATATGTGGCATCATGCTTGTTCCTGTGCCTGCATTTATCTTATCCATTTAATGTTTCTGTGGTTTAGTGTTTTACTTGATGTTTATTTTTGTCCCTATGCTGTGTTCAGCCAGCATCATTCATAGAGTCACAGACACTGTTGTAGCTGCATCTGTCCTCTGATTCTGCTCTCAGCCACTCCATTTATGACACAACGTGGTCACTGTAAAGCACATAAAGCCTGATACAGCTGTTTGTGTACTAGATTTCTTGCTTCTACTCTCTACTCTTTCTTTCAGTGACATTTGCTGGGCTTCTTTTGTCTTGTATCTTTAACATGTGTTGATGTAATGATCTCACTTCTTAAATGTATTTTTCTTGCAGGAATAAGATTTTGATCTTTGGCCTGTTTGAGGAAACAGCTCTGGCTGCCTTTCTGTCTTACTGCCCTGGCATG
This sequence comes from Arrhamphus sclerolepis, assembly GCA_037176975.1. Lineage (NCBI taxonomy): Eukaryota > Metazoa > Chordata > Actinopteri > Beloniformes > Hemiramphidae > Arrhamphus > Arrhamphus sclerolepis. The sequence continues at coordinate 6,896,126 of JBAMYA010000003.1, forward strand.
GACGTGGCACTGCGGATGTACCCACTCAAGTAAGCTTTTTTGCTTTTAGAGAATTGTAAGGAATTCTGATGTGTTCCAAAATTACAGTGCAGTTAAATGCAGCCCAGGATGTTTTGTCCTGCTTTAACATTATGTTAGATTTTTGTTTGTTTGTTGGTTTGTTTGTTTTTGGTAACCCAATATTACATTAACAGGTCCATAACAGCTTCATTAGTTATATGTGAAATTATCATTTTATTTAAAGTCATTGCCAGGAGAATATGTGTGGCTTCAAGGTTTTTCCAGTTTCTTTGTCAGCCCCGTTCTGACTCTGTCCATCGCTCTCATGCCTCCTCTCTCTCTCAGGCCCAGCTGGTGGTTCTGCGCATTCCCATACAGTTTCCTCATCTTTGTTTACGATGAGATACGAAAACTCATCCTTCGCCGAAACCCTGGAGGTAAGATCAGTTTTTAGCTTATTCAATGTTGTGCAGTTTGTGAATGAAGGATAAACAGATTCAGTTCAGTTCAGTAATACTTGATCAATCCTAGTAGGGCCTAAAAAAAATAAATCTAAGTTTCCGGTTGCCGACCAACCCTGTTGATTTACATGCCAAATAATTTTATTGAACTTAATAAAATAAAATGATGTGGGACTCAAATTTATTTTACAAGCTTCGGTAAAAAAAAAGGAGAAAGAAAAGTAGTAGTGTATTTTTTGAAGTAGGCTATCCTAAAGGTTTATGTGATTCCGATTTCCACGAGATGATATTCAACGTCATTCACCACGCCTGTGCTGAAAACGTGCATCTGTTTTTCTATGATCTGTACACCCGACAAAACAATGGTGACGATGCTGGACATATGTATTTGTGGTCTCAGTGAATTACCCTTGCAAGGAGGCTCCGAAAGTTGTTAGATTTGCTTCTAAAACATTTAATGATATACTTCAAGAAGTAAAAACGTGCAGATGTAAGTTTGTCTCAGCTAGTTGGAAAGTGGATAGGGGCGACAAGTGGACACATTTCTGCGGTTTCAGGCGAGCAGCTCGTCTGTGGGGTCATGTCCCTTTTTCAATTTAAATATATCTCTTTCAACTGCCTTCCTGAAGAACCTTTGCCTTCGACCTCCAACACTAGGAATCCGTCGGCATTTGACTTCTTGTTTCATCCCCAGCAACGAAATCATTTACCGCAGCCTAAAGCTGCGTAAATGAGAAAAGATGAGTTGAGGAACGACTGACTCTCTCCAGCTAAATGTCGTTAGACCGAGCTCGACATAACGTTCCACTGCTTGGCGGAACAAAACTCATATGGCGAGAGTCAGGTTAGATTCAACCACAAAAAAAAGATAATAGCCTACACAATGTAACTATTTAAATATGCATATAGTAAACAGCTAGGAAATATGAAATAAAATAAAATATTTCTTTTCAAATTTCCCATGTTCCCATGGGAAAATAAATAAATAAATAAAATAAAATAAATTCCCTACCTACCCATGTCTAGAACTGGCAACCAATCAGAAACAAACATTTATTTTTTTTAGGCCTAGGAACATTATGTGTTGCAGTAATTCCCATTATTTAAGTTTCTTCAAAGAGTCAGTACAGAAAGGATCCCCTGTAGCAGACAAATGAAACATGAATAAAGCCTTTTTTTTTTGCCTAATACAAATCTATTATTTTCTCTTTTTTCTTGTTTCCCTCTTTTTCTTTTCTCTCTGCAGGCTGGGTGGAAAAAGAAACATACTATTAAATTATCAAAGCATCATTTTCTTCTTACCCCACCTTCCCTCAACTCATCTCCTACTCTCTATCTCTCTCTCCCTTTCTCCCCTCTCTTCTCTCCATCTGTCCCGCCATTGTACTGAAAATGTTCAAGAAAACAATGTTTACTCCTCCTTTTTACCCTCCCATCCTCATTTCTGAAGAAGTATAAAAACAAACGCCAAGATGACAAGAGGACCAAGACAGAGGAGGAGAGGGTGAGGGAGGGCCAGGCTCTAAAATCCTCCTCCGTCCTCTCTGTCCCTCTGTCCTTTTTTTCCTTTCCAAAGTCTATACAGCTCTAATCTGCCAGTAACACTGTTTGTGCCGAAGCTTATTACTACGCTGTTGGCTGTTGCCACTCTTCGAATGTGTACTCAAATTTCAGCACTGTGTGGAACTGAATAAAAATATGGTTACAAGAATAAAGATGAAAATGTGACTGTTCCACCACGATCTCACCAAGCAGAGCAACAACACAGCAGCTCCCGTCTCTGCAACTGGAGCGGGTGGGTGGCGTTTTTCTTCTTTTTCTTTCTTCCTGCCAGAAAAAAGCTCAAATCACTGCCATGTCCTGCCATTTGCCCACTTTACCCCTCTCCTGCTGTCCTCTCTTTCTTCTCTATAGCCACTGCCAATCTTCTGCTGCCATTCCCTCTTCCTCCTTTTCCTCCTCTTCCTCTCCTGTCAATAAAAATCTGTTTCACTATTAAACTCAACCCCTCACTCACAAGAAGGTGGAGAAAAAGATCACCTCCTCCAACTCCCTCCCTTCCTTTTTGCCTCCCTCCTTTAGCCCATCCTCCGCCTTCCCTGTGTTTTTTCTGTGTTAATTGTTTTCTAATAGATGACTGGCTGTTTTTTAAAGCGTAAAAGTGTGTCCTTTTTTTTTTTTTAAAGCTAGGAGCGGGTCTGAGAGTTGCCTGTTTTCATTTGGACATAACTAAGCACACCGTCTCCTCATTCCCGTCTCCTCCTCTCCTCTCACACCTGTAACACACCTTGAACTGCCCCCCACCCACCCCCGTGTCCCCGTTTGTCTATTTGTGAACACTGTGCAAACCCTCCGTCATTGTAAAACCTCTGCCCAGTTTCACTACCTGCCTCCTCCCGCTCTCCCTTACCCACCACCACCCAATCTCCCTTACCCACCCCTGTTGAAAAAAATAAATAAATCTTTCCGTGTCCTTGGAAAAAGAGATTTCTCTCCAATTTCATGATTTAAATCTGTGGAAATATGTAATAAGGCTCTGTACCTGAACCTGCAAAACAGCAGCAAAAAAAAAGGTGAAAATGAAATAAAACAGAAGGATCTCTCTTTTTCAGCTTGGTCTTGAGTTTATTCTTGTGAAGTCAGAAAATGGAAATAAATTGTGTGACCAACTCTTACTTGTGGGACTAGTGCAAAGTCATCTGTTTATCACACAAGAGTGGAAATTATAAATTTTTATATAATTTGTTAAAAATTCAGTGGCTCTGGATGATGAACAACTAGGAGAGTAATCAATAAAGGGTTAAAGCAGGCTTTTTATTGGTGCATATTGTTCTCGTGTAGAAAATGGTTTCAAAGTTAGGTCAATAGTAGTGACCTGTTTAAAGTCTCTGATTTCACCTATATAAGTGCTGAGCATCTGTTTCCAAATAAAAAAAATAACCTGTTATAATAGACCAGTTTGGATGTACCCCAGCAGCTAAGTGATACATTAATGCATCATTTCTCATCCAGTTACTGTTAAGACATATCAGCATTTGACATGCTGAAGGCTAATGCGTTTGTTTTTTTGTTCACAAATCGGAGCACTTCACGAGGTTTATTTGTATAATTACACCCAGTGGCATCCACATTTGTATGATACAGAGCAGAACTTCTTTACATCTTAATGCAGTAATCACAGCACACCCTCTTTTAGTTCCATACATGTCATGAAATAATAAAAAAAAGAAAAACAATCCTTTTCAGTACAGGCTCTGATGAGGAAAAACAAACATGACATATCACATTATGCCATTATTTACAGAACAAAAACTTATCCTAAATATAAAAGCAGTACACTACTTCTTCCATAAGAATTAACAGGTAAGAAGCAGCAGCAGAGAAATAAGTTTCATTTTCAGGCTTGATGATTGTTTACTGTCATGTTCTTAACTGAATGGATATAAACAATATCAGCAGAATTTGCTCCTGATATAAAAATCAATAAGTATTACTTAAATGCTATAAAATACCTGAGTTTACTGCACATTCAGTAAGTTACACAGCAGCCAGTTAAATGATGGGGGATGCAGTGTTTTCTGTTGTTTTTAAAAAGGCCTCCAGTAAATATTCAACAACAGAAATCTTGTGAGCATGATTTCTGTGCATTAAGACCACATTGAGTTTTAATCTCAGCCAGAATCTGACCAATGGAAGGAAAAAAACAGCTGTAAAAAAAGGTCAAAGATAACTGTGCGACCATTCATAACATACATCTAGCTTATATGACCACCACAAAGAATTAAGCAGAGATTTATTATTCAGCTGCAGTGCAAACTATGATTTCACTTCTACCCTTTTTCAGAGCCTTATGGACACACATTGTTGATGCACATTTGACTTTAGTTCATCATTGATTGTCTCCACCTTCATCTGGCTCAGGTACATGAATGTGTGCATCACCTGCAGCAACGGTTCTTCAGAAAAGGTGCAAGAAAACACTGACTCTGCTTCACGTGTTAGCAGTTGGTGTGTCCATACAAACACACACACTGGCTGAGTGCACTGGCGTTCAAGTTTCATGAATACTATTACAAGGCTCACAGAGCAAATGAGTGCTCCTGCCCACTTGACACACACCCCTGTAACCCAGAGATATAGGTCACCTCTTTTGTTAGTTTGTGTCGCTCAGTTCTGCTGCTGTCCCTGCAGAGCTTCTCGTAACTTGGTACGACCTCTTCCTGCTGCTCAGAACCAATGGTTAATCACTCCTTTTTCTTCTTTCCACAATGAAATGCATTTTTTATTTGAGAAAACAGGGTGTTCATTTAGCTCTTTTTATGTGTTGAAAAGTGAAAAGGCTTTGCTAGAAATGCTATAAAGCAACAACATTATAGCTTTTCTTTATGTTAAATTGTCCTAAATTTCATTTAAAATTTCATTTTTTTATTCATTTTGAGCATTGTCCAGCTCTTGTGGTTGATTGGTTAGTAGCCTATCAGAGTAAGGTGCTCTGTAAAGTAGAGCACCTTACTCTGACAGGTTAGTGTACAACCAGACCTGAGGAAGCTCTTCATTTGCAAAAAAATAAAACCAAAGTCAATTTGCACACTCATCCTGCAGAACCGCTGTACAGAACCACGTCAAACACCAGAGCCGAGTCATAAGAGGGTCTGATCGTCACAAGCCAGCTGACGGAGCTACAGGGACAATCATGGCAGAGGCCACGAAGTCACACACAAAAGTAATGATGCAAGAAAGAAAAAAATCTGCAACAGTGATTGTTGTCAGTTTGGTCGCTTTACATTTTAGCTAAAGAAGCATGAGGCTTCAGATGATTTTGAAGTTCCAAGAGTAATATTTATTCCAACAAACCAATACTTGGCATGTTAGCATCCCCCCGTGAGAGTAGCCAACCACCTTAACAAATTAGAAGAAGAGAAACCCACATCACACAAATGGTACATGAAGAACACTTTTTTACATAAATATACACCGTCAGTACTATTAGTAATTCTGATATCACCCAGTATTGCATCTTTTCCTAGACCTCCACCCCTCCTCATTATCATGGTTTGCTCCAGCAGCTTTTAAGCAGATAATTCAGCATATCCATTTTTTTTGCCCCCTCTGCTCATCAGTGTCATGATGATACATGTTTCCAATTCATTATATAACAATAAACAAATGCGTTTGTGTGTAAATTAAAAAGATGCCTATTCACCAGTTAATGTCACCATTTCATTAGAAAAGATAATGGAGCCACTATGTCTCCATAACAGCTGTTTTATTAACAGAACACTAATCAATATTGTCTGCTGTAACAGACAAACATTGATTAGTGATTTGGCATTTCTTTTGTTGTGCGTCTCCTTTTCTCAATTTGCATTTCTTCCTCCTTCGTCTACCTGTTGGTTTATCTTTTACAGGCTCCCCAGTTTTGTTTGTACTTGTTCTAAATATTAGAAAAATCACCAGTTCCACCCAACTCTCCTTTTTCAGTTTCAGATTTAGGCTTGTTCAGTCACTCATCTTAAGATATATAATGTTTTTTTTTCTTCCTCTTGATAAGAAAAAAAATGTCATTAATTACAACAATTCACAAAGTCCAATCATTTTGTTTTATTTCTACAGACTGAAGGAGCAGAACAAACATCCTCCAAGAGAAGGTTGTAGCTGTTCTACATGATGTTATACAAGATCTGCTTTGAATTTTTATTTATTTATTTTTTTAAATCAAACTGACGTGTTGAGGGTCCACCCTGCCTCCTGCACCGGTGTCAGCTCTGAGACCCTCTGAAGGATGAGGGAGTGTAGATAATGGAAGGATGGATGTCTTTTTAAAGCACATTTGCCATCCAGAGGAGGACAGAAGGTCATCTGTGTGATGTGAACTTTCCTTCTGATAACGATCTTTGACTTAAGCTTTTTGCTTGAAAATGTCTTCCCGACATCCGGCTCTGTTGGAAATGACAGATAAATTTAGATCCCATCTCTCTTCTGCACCCCCCCTGTGGCTCTCAGACTCTTACACCGGAGGAGGAACATTATTAGAAAAAGAAAGAACAGGAAGAAAAAAAACTCAGGTGAGCCACAGTCTGGCTTTACCTTCATTTTATTTCATCTTAGTTTATATCCAATGCTGTATGGCTCCCTGATCACACACTGTACTCACTCCACCTGTGTTTCTGTGTGTGTGTGACTGCGATGTTCTAGAAGCCCATGTGAGCCGAACACCCTCGGGTGTGCGTGTGCGCCACTTGAATGAAAGTATTCTCTTCATCAAAACACACACAGCCAGGAGTCCAGTGGCAAACATCTGTTAGAATAGAAAGGAGAGGAGATGCCTCATAGCCACTGCAGCTCCTCTCCAATCATTATGACATACACACACACATCCGTCTCTTATCCACCATAACAGCCGCCGTGCACAACCTTTCCTCTGACACACACATTCTTTCTCAATCTTTTACCCACTTATATTCTCTAACCCCCACCCTCTGCACTTTTTTTTCCTCCAAATAACACACACACACACCATCTCTCAATCTCCTACCCGATTACACGCGCACGCTAAAACCCCTTTTTGCACACCTCCCCAGCACACACATCCTCTTACCTTCCCTAAAACCTTTTTTGCTTCCTCTGACACACACACACACACGGGCTCTCTTTTTGTCAACCACTGACCCCCTACCTCCCCCGTCCTCCCCCTCCTCCCAGTAATCTGGCTGGCCCATGGCCGCCTCTCTCTCGCTCCACTGTTCTGTGTGATAGAATATCGATCGGTTTGCCTCGACTCGGCGTGGAGCAGGGGGAGGGGGAGGACTGTGGGGGGGTATGTGTGTGTGTGTGTGTGTTGTAGGGGGGTGTTAGTGGTCAGACATGCCCCAAGGTTGTTACCACAGCAACAGCGGGATGGGTCAGAGGGTTGCCATGGCGTCGAGGTCGCAGGGTCAGGGGGAGGGTCCTGGAGGGTTCGCGTTCTCTCCCTGTAAGTGTGTGTGTTTGTGTGTGTGTGTGTGTGTGGCAGCCAGTCCAGCCATATCAGGTACATTAATAATGAATGTTGTTGTACTCTTTCTCTCCGTCTGTGCATCTCTTCCTCTGCGTTTGAGACGACAGAAATGTGAAGCAGCGCAAACTTAGCTCCCTCCAGCTGCACTTTATTCCTCTAAAAAGAACTTTGCATTTTCACAGCAGACAGCTTTGCAGAGCAGTGACATTTGCACGAACCTGGACTTAAATGCTGATGGCAAACAAACACTCCATTTTCCAAGCAGCACAACACACACAAACCTGGAAAATCACGTGACTTAGTATTGCTTTACACACTGCAGGAAATGTGGATAAAAATTCTAATTTCTAAACCTGCTGTGTATACTTTATAATCAAGTAAAACAGCCCTGATGTAATTTAATTAATACACATATTCTGTGGTTAAATTTCTTCACACTAGATATTTCATTTCTTCATTTGGAGAGTCGTCTAACTGTGATCACCGCTTTTAATCAATGTGAAGAATCTGTGCACCTAAAACTACGACTGTCTCGCCCAGTATTTACTGAATAAGAGAGAATGTAAATGAACCTAGCTGTTGTTGTAAAAATCCCACAAAAAGGCCCGAGAACCTCTTCATTTTAAGAACATTAAACAAATGTATTGTCAATTCAACCTGCTAGTTCCGAACTCAGTGTGACTGTGCCAGAAGTGAAAGATGAGTTTGTGCATCTGCAGCCTCGCTGGTTGTGATTACACCTGCTGGATGAGCCCAGAGATCGTTTGCACTTCTTCTTTCAGATGCAGTGATAAAGCAACGTACTTCTTCTTCATCTTCATGAGCACTCTGATGGCAAAGACGACAGCTGCGCGACACAAAGACCAAAATGAGGCCGTTATTATTCCTCATCAACACAAAAGCAAATTCAGTCATACGTAAAGTGCAGACGAAACTGAAAAATCCTGTGCATTGAAAATACCTTTACACTCTGAAGCTATGAATTAGAATTAAATATCTTTTGAGTGTTTATGGCATTGTACATATTACTGTAAAATTTTAAGGGCCCCTCTCCATTTCAATCCAGACTCCACATGTATGTACAGAAAAAAAAATCTAATTCCTGAAACAAATCATCAAAGATTATTAAATCTCATGTTCATAATATCATATCCGCATTGTGAATTTGCTAGTTTTCACCCTGACTGAGCTGAGTTCCGCTTAATGTTCCAGAGGAAACTCGAGTGTTAAAAGACGCGTGATAATGCTGCCAGGCTCTGGCTCTGAATACAAATGCACATCTAGCTTCACTTATCTGGTCAAAAGCACCTTAGTTCCAAGATTTCCTTTTTTTCAGATTTTAAGCCAGTGGACCAAATAGGATCTTAAAGTCACAGGGCGTCCGTGCAAAGCCAATCTCTCAGCACTGCAGACCCCCAGCCCCTTCCCCTCCTACATCCTGCATTACCACTGCAGGGTTATCAAACAGTCCCCGTGCAGCTTGGACGGCCTCCTGTGCCTCTGATTTCCAGGCACATTTGTTCCTGTTTAAGAAAACTTAGTGAGGACAACTAAACAGAAATCCAGGTTTAAGCTTCACTTACTGAAAACAGCGAGGAACACGGTGCCCTTAACGTGCAGGAACGTCCACGTTCTGTGAATCTGTTTGACAGCCGAGCTCCAAGAGCCGTCTACACAGGATGAGAGGAGGGCAGCAAAAAGTGTCACCTCCATTTATTCTGTTTGAAACTGCATGTAGATTTGATCATGAAAGCATCATCTATTAATTCATACTTACCTGGAAAAGGAATGTGTGTTATGGGTAGCTCTAAAAGTATCCTGTTGAGAAGAAATGTTGGAACATTAATCAGGATGAACAAGGTGAAATAATAAAGTTAACAGATTAGAGGGAGAATTTTAGGTTTTATATAATGAATGTGATAAGCACAATGACTTCTTAAGTTCTTTTCTTTTTTTAAGAAGTAAACAGGTTAATAATTTAAATATTAGCAATAAAATGATGATTTAAAAAAATGTCTGCTGCATCCTCGGAAATTTGATTTTTTTCTTTTGGCCTTGGAGGAACAATTCTCTTTCTTTTCTTTCTTTCTTTCTTTTTTTTTTTATATTTTGCTGTTAATGCCACTTTCTCAGAGGAAACAAACTAACTAACCTGATTACTCCTAAACCGAGGATGATGAGGAAGAAGACCCTGAGGTACAGATTGAACAAGTCGTCCTGCAGACAGTGCCAACGCATGCTGCAGTTCTGCATTATAACCACAAGGTGCCGCTGCGGGCCTCTCCACCACGACTGTCTAAGCAAGAACCTGCAGGAGTGATTAAAAAGTATATACATAATCTTAAATTAAGCGGAGACGTTTCAGCGCAGTCAAATGGACAGTTTCTGAGTCATAAGTTTTCTTTCCTCATACAATTTATTAGTGGGTACTTAGAAGAATCGGTGAAAAGCACGGTAAGGCCACAGGTTTAGGCCTCGCATGTAAACGTGTCACCTGACCGCCAAATGAATATGTCGGGTGAGTTACAGCTGCGAAATAACAGCTGGAGGGTTTCATACCTGCTGTTGCAAGTTTGTAGCTCCACCAGAGCTGCTTTTTCACTGACAGACTCTTCCGCGTCCGCCATGTCTGAATGACGGGAGCTCGTTGTTCTGATCCTTCGGGATGTTATTTCCTTGTTGAGATTACAGTTTTATATTACGGAAGCTTCAGCGCGGCTCCGATGAAGTCTTCAAAAATAAAAGTTTGTCAAATTAAATCTTATATTGTCATGTATTTACCTCATATCATTCTCAAACATTGGATTTTAATCATAGTTCAGATTTTTTGCTCTAAAATAGTCTTGAATAAACTAGTTTTTCAGTTATAGTGACATTTACAACCAATTTGAACATAAGAATCTATTATTTAAGTGCAGTTTTGAGTGCTATGATTAAATATAAAAAAGAGAAGTGTTTTTTGTTGGTGCTATTGTTAAATAACGTTTTAATTTCTGATTTTTAAACCTCACCCAGGTAAAGTAATTAAGTGTGGAAGTGTACAAGCAATAAAATGAATGATGGCTGAGCTTCTGGAATCTAAAGGATGTGAAAAACGTCTGCAGCCAGTCCGGTGCAGCTCCAGCAGTGGCCCGGTGCTGCATGGGATGCTTCTGACCATCGGTCTGCTGCAGACAAATTGTCTCCACCTGATTATCAGTTATTTATAAAGGTTTCTTCTTGAATATCGCAGAAGTGAGGAAAATGTAAATACAAAACTGAATAATTCTTTACAGTGCTGCATCTGTACAGTTTATTCATGTCACCTTAAAATCATTGAATTATCTGAGGTACCTTTGGTCAGTATAGGATGGAATACACTTTGTTCTAAGTTCTTGGAGGAAAGTACAAAACTTGTGACTTTAAATTTGGTAATTCTTAAATGGTTGTAAAGATGTCTCACTTCTGCTGACTCTGTGTTACCTCTCAGTCCTGCCCAGGTTTCTTTCTTTTTTCCCTTCATCTGGTCTGTTTTCTTCTTCGATGATGTTTTTTTTCTGCTTCTTCTTCTATGACCTTAATATAACTTTTATTAGATGGGAGAGAAATCACTTTCCCAGATGCTGGAGCTCACCATCGGCCATAAGCTGAGCCTCAACACCTGCTGCTGCTGACACACAAACACACACACACATACGCCAGTGTCCTCCTCCTTTCAGGTTCCAGTCTCAACTCCGTCGCCATGGAAACAGCTAAGATGCTGAGTGCAGGGGAGGTACAGGTTGTGTGTGAGTGTGAGGTAGAGATTGTGAAGTTACAGAGAAATCACATATAGATTAAAGGTGGGTGTGTTTTATTGACACTGCTTCTGAACACACACACATAAATGATTTGTCACCCTCAGAGGCCAAATTTCTGAATGGTTTCTTCTTCTTTTGCTCCTCTTCCTCTTGCTCTGACCAAACACCAACCCTTTCAAGAGACACACGCGAGGCATTTTCCACCCCCAGTAACCCCCAGCTGGAATCTACTGTCCTCAACATGCATCTACATCACGTCCTCCACAGGACTGTACCTCCCTTCCTCTCCCTGTGCCCACCCCCCCTCCCTCCCTCTGAAAAGCCAGATGGGCCGCAGCTTCCTTTTATTCTTGGGGCCCCGTGCACGTGCCGAGGACACGGGGCCTCACAGCGTTTTATTCACAAGCTCTAAACGCCTCCTTCCTTTAACCCCCTGCGACCAACACCATCACACCCCACCACCTTCCCCTCCCCTCAACTCTCTTTCTATTTCCCCGTCCTTCCTGGCCCCTTCAATTCCACTCCACTCTATTATCTCCTCTTCAGTTGCTGCTCTGTCCAGCTCTTCGCTCTTAGTCTCCTCTTTACCCTGACCATTCTATTTTGTTTGATTAAAAGGCTCTATGTTGTTATTTCTTCTGATCATTTTAATTTTTACGTATAAAGCGGTCCTTTTGTTGAATCCGGTTTTATCTTAACTTTTATTTAGGAATGAGACATACCGAATTTTAAAACTGCAATCATCTTAAAAGCTTCAATTGCAGCTCTCTCCTTTAAAAAAATAAAGTATTCTCAGATGATTAATAGCAGATTTCAGGCACATTGCAAGTGTAAGAGCGAAGAATTGGTTGATTTGGGGAGCAAGAAGATGAAAAACACTTAGGCTTTTTTGTTTTTGGTAAGGAAAGCCCTGCAAATGTGCAGAGGAAAGATGACAGTAGCACGTTTACATTTTTAGCAGTTATCCATGTAAATACACATGAAAAGAAAATTGCAGAGTAAGCTCATGATGCAGTCCTGAACAGTTTTATACCTGCAGGTGAGGATGAATCATGGAGGCAGAGGGGAGTTGCTGCCTGCAGGCTCATCTGACCTCCTCCTCCTCCTCCTCCTCCTCCTCCTCCCATCTTATGAAGCCACTGAACCTGACAGAGATTCTCTAGCCCACATGCCTTTTAATTGTCTGAACTGCTTTGTAGCAATATTTAATCCGTTAATTGGTCAAACGAGCAGTGATTACTTGATCGCTTCAGGTCATGCTTTGTCTTTGCGAATCTTTGGGTTGCCTGGGTTTAATCTGAATTGTACAACGCCAGACAATAGTTCCAAAATGCTCTGCTGTGATAGTTTTGCCCCGTCTTTCAATGGAGGCTGACCTGCAGGCGCTTCCAGAGGAGGCAGGATTACTCGGTGCGGGCTGAGACTAATTGTTATTGAATGCTCTCAGTGTTTCGTGGGGATTATTCTGGTTAACGGGGGAATAATGAGGTATCTGATCTCCAGGGATCGATGAGCACAGCGAGTTAATTACGACAAATCAATTAAGGTTGGAAGTGCGGACGGGGGTTCCTTCTTTGGCTCCACTTCGTTTTGCACTAAATTAACTGAAAACCAGCTGTGCCAACGTCCCTTATTAGCTATTTTATATTCCTGATTTCATCCAAGTTTCTTTTTTATGGGGATTGTTTTAAAAAAGATAAAAATAATGGAAACGATGAAGGTAAAGTGTTGCAAGAAAATCAATGCTATCAGTGCGAGAAGACACACACACACACACCGGGATTTTCTTCTCTTCAGACGGAGGATGAAGACAGTTCGTCCAAAAATCTGCGGCCCATCTGAGCCACGCACGCGCTCCACGAGCCGTTCACCCCTCTAGTCACCCCAGATTCCACATCAATAGATCGTTCAGATCAATCTCTACATTTCCACGCGCTTATTACGACGTCAGAATGTTGGTTTCAAATGCTGACCTCTACTTTAATTTCATTTTATTTTGCCCAAGTAGCCTATAATAATAATAATAATAATGATAATAATAATAATAATAATAATAACAATATATAGCTATATATTTCTTAAGTCAAGAAGCTGATGTGCCGGCCTTCAGTGACTCTTGTGACATTAAACCAACGTAGATTAACTTATTTATGAACACAAAACAAAAAACTAAATAAATCTAATACGTTTCATCAGATTTTTTTTTTAAATCATGTCATCTCAAAATTAGGCGTTAAGGGGATGTTGTCCACCTGCGCTCAATGAATTTCTGCATATCAGCTGCACTTCCTTCATCACCAATATCTGAATTTTAGAAGCCAGAATTCAGAGAATATTTTACCTTTTTTAAACATGTGTATATATTATATATATTTAAATAGGCCTAATTTTTTTTTTTTTTAAAGAGAGAAAATGATGTATCTCGGTTGTCTTGCAAACGATATTATTGGATAGCTATTTAAATGTGCTTAAAAATGCAAATGAGAACTTTCTTCAAATATAAACTTGGGGTTTATGACAAATTTGAAGAATCAAAGAATTAAAACGAAAAACTAATTTTCTGCCACTAATTCAAACGTAGGCTATTTGTTTGTATGCAAATAAGCAACACTTGTAGAATGAAATGAATTTGCAGCTCTAATATATAAAGAAAAAACGTTAAATTGCGATATTTGTACATTGTTTTACTTTTATGTATTTTAAGTAGCACTATTAATTTATTTGATGACGTTTTTGTTATTCATTGGCTGCAAATGGCCTGTTCACGGAGCCTCAGAGAAACGGAAAAGAGCTGAATGAGACTCTTTGATTTTAAAAATGCCCAAAATCATAGAGAAGCTTGTTATTTTATACCAAAAATTAAAACGATAATAATAATAAACGGAAATAAATTAATAAACAAATTGTTTAAAAGCAAACTGAAGTAGCTCCAGATTAAAAGCTGTTTTTGAAACTGTCATTGGTCGATTACATTTTTTTCTATCAATAGGGCTATAAAAGCAGACAATTTAAATAATATAACAATCTCACATTTAAAAAAATACCTATTATATTAATTTATGCATAACGATCTGCTAGCGTTTGGAAAGAAAAATAGCACTTATCTTGAAGAAAGACTTAAATTTGTCGTCGATCGATTTTCCCTCCTGCTGCGTCCACATTCATATGAATTGATGAATAATAACTAGGCCTGTTTGATACCTGGAGGGCCTCACGTCCGATGCGTTTCACAAACGTCTCTAGAATTCATCTTCTTGACCTTTAACGTTCGTTATAGTCTGAGCCGTGATAGTTGATAACATTTGAACGGTTTTCTGGCCTAATTCTGGCTTGAACTGTTGGACAGGTCGAAGCTAAAAACAGGCCTGCATTTGTACAGTTAACGGACAAGAAAGCTCCTCTCTTTTATTATATTCTCTCTGGCCTTTTCATCATTTTTCATGGCGTCAGTGAACGCGTCCTGACCCCTCAGGTTAAAAGTCAGCCGGCCATTCTGCCTTGACCGCGACCTGTGTGGAGCAGCAGCCGTCTGGCCAGGTGGAGGCCTGTTTTCATGCAGATTTCTAGCTTTAATCACTTCTAAAATAGGCCTATGTGTTTGTTTGTTTGTTTGTTTGTTTGTTTGTTTTAAGTGAATTCGTCAGCAGGGAAGCGTAGTTATGGAACAGCGTCGTTGCTAAGCGACACAAAAGGCTCACAGGTGATTTTAACGACACACTCAAATATTCAAATTCGTTTTCAGTGGTTTATTTTACAAGAAGTTTGTCCAGTTAGTAGCAGCTTTTTAATGTTTAATGAAAATTTTAGCCTCCAACTAGGTCAACTGTCGACCCCGAAACTGACCTTGAACTGGAAGCCTGGAAAAAAAATCAGGTATGCTTAACC
>JBAMYA010000003.1:6912710-6924898 GCA_037176975.1 Arrhamphus sclerolepis
CAAATGGGGACATAATCTTGTTTTTGTCTTTAATGGAAGAAATGTTGCCATTTTTCCATTTTCTTGTACAAAAATACGCATCAAACGCCACAAAATTGCACCACAATGTTTGTGAAAAGTCTCCACAAAAAGAGGCATTTTGGATCACAAAAGGAAGACGAAGAAAAGAAAACCGCGTGATCCTGATCCTCTGCGACGGACTAAAAACTGCTGCTGAACCATCCATGAACAGGAGGATCAGTTGTTGATCAGATAACTGTTAGCAACTGGGTTGTATGGGAAAGTAACCAGTCAGCTGAATGAAATGGGATCTGATTGTCACTTGATGGTAGTCTGCTGTTCAAGCCGACGCAAACTGTTTTTTTTTTTTTAATTTTTAATTCATCTGTTGCTGACAGACACCACTGTATAGGCAGTTATCAGCGGCAGCTATAAAACCATTGGCTCGTACCAGCCTGTCTTCCATCATCACATCACTGCTGTCCACATCCACAAACGCATTCCTACCAGATTCAACCACTTCTTCCTAAAATTTATTTCTGAAACGTGTCTCTCTGTGACCACAAACTAAGCTATTGGTGTTTTTAATCCATATTAATGCAGGTCTGATTATAAATGGACAGGAGCCGCTGCAGCTCTCTACAATTTCATTGGCGAACGCTTTCTGTCTAGCTGATGTCCACCTTGATACGTTGAAAGTTGAACATTTCTCAACTTTTGAGGGACGGCCTGGACCTGCCATGATGTACACAGACTACAGTGTGTCAGAGACGGTCAGCCTGACCCCCATTCCAGTCTAAGGAGACGACTTGACAACACACACCAGTGGAAGCTGTCACAAGCCAGATCTATGGAAGCCCACGAGAGACAAAAATATAAAAGAGCGGCATGCGCAACAGCTCCCAAAAAGGTGCATTTGAGAAATTTGTGAAGGCCGCACGAACACTACACTTTGATGTCAAGTCGGGGGCCACAAAATATTCTGCAGGCCATAAATGGCCGCGAATTTAGGACCCCTGGTATTCTATGTAGAGTTTTGAGGAAAAACATTTATTTAACCCATTTTGAAATAAGACCATAAAATGTGGACAAAATGAAGTGCTGTGAATACGTTATGGATGCTCTGTATGTTTTTAGTCTGGAAACAGCAGCAACCTATGATGTCACCACAATGTCAGCAGGTAGCACAGGTTGATGGTTTTGACAGATAACAAGAAAGGAAACTCGCAGTCAACCGGTTCAGTTTTGGGGTTCAGAGATTTTCCTTCACACTAACATGTTCAGGGTTACGCTGCATCTATTGTGATGAAGGACTGCTGTCCCTCCTTTGTTACTCAGTATGGAATCCTTAATGTGTTCCTGCAGCTAAATCTTGATGAAACACAGTACTGCAATGTCCTCATCAGCACTCTGAGCTGTTCATTCTATCTTCCTGCAATCCAGGAAATAAAACGCTTTCTTTCTTGGCGTCTCCTCTTTAACCCTTTTGCATTACAGCCTTCCATGTTTCTCCTCCCATGTTTCGGCAACTTTTCTGTTATCACAGTCACGTGTAATGATCATTTCCAAATGTTAGACATAATATTATTATTATCATTATTGTTATTATTCAAACTGTTGTTATTGGAAAGACTAATGCACATCGTGTTATATTTTGTCAGCACACTGGTCAAACGGTAAAGGAAGTAAATGGAATAACTTTTTAGTCAATTCAAATCAATAATAGTTTGTGAAGGAAGCAACTGCCAGAAGTTTAGTGTCTCTGAAGGGTAATTGTGGTACTTTGTCACTGTGAGCAAGAAAGATCTGCTGTAATCAGTCATGACAATTTTCCAAATATGCATCTTTTATTTGCAGGAAATAATCAACTCCAAAGATGATTCCGATGAGCGACGTTCTCCAGCGTTGCCCTGTGATGTGAAGCGGAGCTTCAGAGATGAAGTTGAGAAGGTGGGGAGAGGTTGGGGGTTGTAGGATAAAAGCGGAGTGGAAATACGCCTGACTGAGTACTTGTGTGCTTCTGTTCCTTCCCTACATCCCTCCTCTCATCCCCAAAAAAGCATTCTTTCCATCCCTCCAGCTTTCGCTCGCCCTCTAATCCCTCGCTACTCCACTGCATATGTTTTCTAATCCGGAGTGTGTGGGAGGCCCACACCACCCTCTCTTGGCCCCTCCTCACCCACCTCCACCCCAGCCTTTCTCTGGGTGGCTATAATGCGGTAACCTGCCTCCATTCCCCTTTCTTTCTTCCTGCAGCTCTTATCATTAGACGGCAGCGCTGGACAGCCGACCAATCCTCTCATTCTGAAGGATTTCTACCATTTCTGTCCTTTGTCTATTTTTCTTTTTGCTTGTTTATTTCTCACATTTTCCCCCTCAGTACTCATACACTTTTTTTTTTTTTTTACTTTTTTTTTGTTTTCTCCTTTCTTTTCCAGTCTGTTCTCTTGGGAAATGCACTTAACATGCTTAAACTTGAAAAATTGTACAATTTGTGGATTCTGCTGAAGTAGTTAGAGAAAAAACAAGCAAAAAAAAAAAAAAAAAACTGAACCAAAACATTGATATAATTTATGTTAACCTAAAATATGGTAGTTGGAATGTGATGAATTATTTTTACCTGACCAGCTCCTGTTGGATTTAAAGTTTTGATATTTTTTCAGGATATTAAATGATTGGTTGTTTTTATAACTTTTCTCTGCAACTCATTCATCCTCTTTTTCCTTCTGCTCGTCATCTCACTTCTTGCAGGTGATTTCTTTCTCCCTTTTCTCCCTCAATTCAGCTGCACACACACACACACACACACACACACAGGCTTTTTGTCTTGAGTCTTCTCTTGCTTTACCGCATTACTGAATAGTATTCCTGCAGTCTTTTGTGGAGTCTTGTATAGGCACATGCCAAGTCAAGTTATTTCAGAGCGGTTTGAATGGAATTACCCCCCAAAATAATCTCCCTGTGCTTCCTCTTAAAAAAAGTAGAAAGAGGATGAAGAATAGAGGAGAATAATGTAAAATGAACCGGCACCCTTGACACAGACTAAGCCTGTAGTTCCACACTAGACGAACACAAGAACATGAAAAGACCACAGTCCACATAAAAAAGAAACGGCGGAATCTGGATAGAAACTATGAATAAAGGTAGACAGTGTGAATCCAAATACACTTTTTATTTCAAAGATGGTCAGTCACTTTTATAAGCTGTCAGGACTTAAATCACTGGTCTGTGGAATTTTTAAATTGGTAAGAAAAGGTTTTAATTGACAGTTTTTAAAAAAATATATGTTAATCAGCTATTCAGTGCAGTAGAATAATGAATGTAATAAATTTAATGAAAGTGAAGGATGACCGTTGATACTGAATCATCAGCATCACAAGTGACTAAAATCATTTTCTTCTATTAAGGAATTTTCTTTTTTTGAAGATCCTGTTTCTTTCTGTTAAAATACACCAATAAATTTGGAAAAAAGTTTAGAGCTTTTTTTTTTTTTTTTACCCAACAGCATTTGCCTGAGAATGTTTTTGTGATTAGCCAGGTGCTCTATATTTTCCCTTTCAAGTTTTTACTCAGCTAAGCTGAGTTACCACTGGTGCCTTTGTTTGTGAGTGTCATTACAGTGCGGTAGTTTTAATTTTAAGGTAGTTTTAGTTCTAATTTGATGTCAAATGTCCAGTATGACATCTAGAGACTAATAGCTCTCCAATTCCTTCAACGTTTAGGCACTTTTATCATGAAAAATATCATCGCAGATGCCCAATCCTTTTTGGCCATCGACTTGGGTTTCATTCTTGGATAATTTTGTTCCATTTCTGAAGATTAATGTTAGTAACTTGGAAGCACGTGACTGCATTAGAATGAATGAATAACCGGCGCTATACTGTGAACCTTAACCTACAAAATGGTGACGCCTGGTCAGAGTACCCGGATGTTTGACAACAGTGAATACTATCTGTTGTCATCTGGTCCACAACTACCCCAGGGGTAAGTCAAGCCACGTAAAGGCTCAATGCTCCATACTGTACCTATACAAAATGAGTGGAACTCAGTAGAAATATGGCTGTTTGTTGTTCCTTTTCCTCTTGAGATGTCTCCATAAATGTAACCGGATCGGGGAGGGAGATCAGTATCACAAGACCCTACCACTGACTTATAGGTTCCCATTATGTAATTTGAGTATACTGGAGTCATATTTGCTCAATAACTATTTTTTCATATGCTGACTTATTAATACTTTTTGGCAAAGGTACTTTTCTTCCTCTGTGGTAGATTATTGTTATAAAACACGTTTGAAAGTGAGCTAAAAGATGAAGAGACATGAGCTGTTGACCCAGAATCAAACCTGTAACCCTGCAGGCAGTTTACAGAGTAACCACGTTTAACCCTGTTGATCTACGAACACTTCCAGGGCTCGCTGTTATCCTCCTCTCAACATTCTGAGCATCCCTTGTATTTCTTCAGTTCTCTTCTTCCTTCTCCTCCCCGTATCTCTCCTCGGCCCCTGTGTAAGCATTGGGGTGGGCTGGGGCGGAGGGGGTCGTTAAACATTTTTCTTCCCTCTTAATTGTTTTGACTTGTGCCATTGGCATCCCGATTAGGCCCCATTGATTTCCCACCGCTAAGTGCATTGATTTCTACATTTCTCATTGATCCCCACTTCTAAATCTACCCACACACACAGAGACACACTCTGTTTGTCTCCATGCCTCTCCGCGAACATCAGGCAGACTGAACATGAATATACGTGTGTGCGATTTCTAAGGCTGTATGCGAACAGGTGACTGATGAAAAGAAAGAAGCAGAGAAAAGAATTTTGATGATTTAGTCAGCCATGTCTGCATGAGGTTTTTATAACTGGCCAAACAACAACAACAACACAGAATCACCAGTCTGCGAAGATGTCTTCCCTGGTTTACCTGCAAGTTTCCCTTTTACTACTTTGTCCTTTTAGGAAAAACCAAACATATATTGCCATTCTCCATCTTTAATCACCTTCTTGACACTTTTCTTTCTGAGGACAATTTTCCTGTCAATCAACCAGCCGCGGCAGCTCATTAAAAGAAACATTCCTGACTTAAAAGGCTGGATGACAAAGACTGTCAGCGTTCATTAAGGAATCAAAATGACAGTTTTGAGTTGGAATGGGACATGTGCTTTCAGTAAAGTGACAATTAATGTTAACACAGGCTGCATTGGAGCTACGTCAAAATAAATTTCTTAATTTAAGCCTCTGACTCAAAAAATGTCACTTATGGTTTTATGTAATTTAAACTTTGCAAGTGTAGAAAGAGTGTCATAAGTCCATATAACTCGACGATTGACTATTGACGACAGACAGTAGACACAAAAGGAGGAGAGCTGATGGCCTCTGCTTCCAAAGAACTGGATCTGCACTTTTGCACAAGTATTTGAAGAAAAAATAGAGTGTTTAGTATCAGAGACCATGAACTCTCCTCCTGTTGTGTCTGTTGACAGTAGTATGCGTGATATTGGCAGAGGGCTTTTATGGTTTCTGCTCTGCTCTGTTTTAACTACACAATAATTTCCATTTTAAGATTTGTGCAGGTTTTTGTTTAAAAATTCTAATTACAAGGCGATTCTATTGTTTTCTCTACTTGATCTATACTTACCATGTTTGTAAAATGTACATCTCGACATAGACCAGTAGAGAAAGTGTTTGTGAGTCAATGCAAAACATAAAACATTTTGAACATTTTTTGTGTATGGTTACTAATCATTACACATCCATTTCAGTCTTGTTTGGACTGGAATTATAAACGATTCCAGATGTGTTTCCTTCTAAATAGACGATGCCGTGTGACCTGCTATTTCAGCACCACAATACTTTTTGAAGGATCATGTTTAAACACCTTTTAAAGCTATGGCTTGATATCATTCTGCACACACACATCGTCTTCCCTCTTGATCGTATTCCATGGTGTCCAGGAGAGCTGGGGTCTGATCCTCTCTGAGTTTAAGGCTCTCATCTCACCCCCCTCTTCTGCAAAGAACACACACACAGAGACAGACGCGCACACACACACACATGCACGCATTGGGCTGCATGGTTTGGAAAGCTCCATCCATGTCATGGGCATTACCTCAAGCCTTGATGCTGCATTTGTGCTAAGCTAAGCTGTTTCGGCTCAAGAACCAGAGGCACGAGTGCACATGTGTGTCTTGGGTGTCAGAATCTGGTGTTTTCTTGTTTTCTTGAACGTGTTTGCATTGGAGTGCTGCTCAGAGCACATTTACATTTCTGTCCATGAAGCTGTGCATTTGGGGATTCTCTGTAAACTTGATAAAGAATGAAAGCAAGAAAAAAGGGGGAAAAAAGTCAATACTGACAACACCCCACCCCCCCACCTCCCTCACCTTCCTCCCTCTCCTCAGAGCTGTCCTGCATTTTACATCTTAAATCCATTACAACCAATCACGGATGAAACGGGAAGCAGGACATGTGTGAAATACAAAGACTGGCAGGTTCAGAGGAGGGAAAAATATATATTTATTTAGATGTTTGTCAAAGCTGGAATAACAATCCATGTGAAATCAAAGAGAATATACATGAGAGATATCCCCAGAAACAGAGAAAATACGTATTCACACACTGATTTTCACCCTTACTGCCATTTCCAGCGCGCTGCGGATCGAGGGGAGCTCATGAGCTGTAAGCAAGAGCATCGATCCACCTCAATGATCGTATCAAGGTGGCGTATCGACAGCATCGTGTTTTACTCTTTTGTTTGTCCTCCACGGCCTGAGAGGAATAATGGATACATAGGAGAAGTATTGGCAGGGCTGAGACTGGGCTATTGACAATCTGTCACAATTGATTACTTAGTCAGGCTGCGAGAGGAAAAGAAGAGATGTGCAGAAAGAGAGATGCTTAAGAAAAGGATGTCTTTTTGTAATGGTCAGTGTTACACAAAGGAAGTCCTCTGTTGATGTGTGCATTTGAATATATAATATAATAATATTCCTTCAACGTGTGTGCGTGAATATTATATAGCCTTTATTAGGCCTCATGTAACAGTCTGGTAATGATTCTTACTGTTCATTCAGTGTCTATTGCTGTGTGTGTGTGTGGTTACAGCAGCAGAGGGCTATGAGGTGATATAATTGTAAGCTGGTATTGATTGCCCCCCACCCCCCCTTTGTTATTGATGAGGGAGAATTTAATTCAACCAACTCGTTTGTCAACATGACACTGCCATTTAACAATGAACTCTCTCTCACACACACAAACACAAGCGTACGCAGAAATGGCAGGACGATGGAGAGCAATAAGATCTTCCTGCCAGAGTGGATACATAAAGTGGATTCATTCTTTTTTTTTTTTCTTCAGATATACAGTATTCATATATTTTAGCAAAACTACAAAGCTGACTAATTCTGATTAGTTCAACACACATAGCGGGTAGAAACTCTATAAATGATTAGCAAAAATAAAGTTTATTTTGACCATTATCAGGAATATTTACAGTGTGAAATACTGCTTTCTGTGTGCTGGTTTTATGTTGTGTCTGGATTTAGAAACTAGTTTTCTTTGAAAGGTAACAGGCTGTTAAGTTCCTTTAAAGTCTCTTTGTGCAGACGTGTGCGACTGATCAGAAGTCCACTCTGGCCTGTAAAACCCACGATGTCAGACAAAGCAGCCACCGCAGCAGCTTGCAGAGTAGTTATAAAGGGATGGATATTACAGGAAGGGAAAAGAACATATTGCTATTGATGAAGCCCGCCGTGCGCCATATTCTTCACCTCTCCTTCAAGTCCACACACTCCTCCCTCCCCTCCCTGCAATGGACGCACAAAACACACTATATTCTGCAAGAAATAATTGCTTTTGTCTGGAAGGAGTTTGGATCGGAGCTCCTCTGCGCTAGCCCTCTCCTGAAGTAGGGGGGCTCTGGAGGGACAACCGGTCGCTTCTTTATTTAGCCTCTCCCTCCTCCTCCTCCTCCTCCTCTTCTGGCTCCTTTTCTTTTTGCTCCCTGTGTCCCTCGTTGGGCACACGGATGTCATCTGTCAGTGGGAGGTGGGAATGGGCTTTTTTTTTTTCTTTTTTCTCCCCTTTGTGATCTGACGTGTGTCTATGCATAGATGACATCAAAAGCTGGGGGTTGTAACGGAAATGCTCTGAATTAAAACATTTAAGATTAAGAACAAATGTTTAGTAGTCTATATAACTTATCTGTAAGCACTCGGTGCTCATAGATATATTATATAGTACATTAGTAACAGATAAAGCAGTTGCCTAATGATGATGATAAAAAAAGACTTTAGGCCACAACAGATGAATTTTGACTGTTTTTTTCTCTCAAAATAACTGATGTAAATTCAACTTGAAGTAGTTTTAGTGTTTTGTATTAGTGTGAGAGCAAACAAGCAGGATTTTTATCCTGGATTTAAGTAGCAGGTAGTTTAGTTTTAGAAGCAGCAGTGGAGGCACGTTTGATAGTACTCTGTTTCTGTTAAGTACAGACGTAGATGTAGCAGTTTTTTGGAGATAACGTGCTGTCTGCCACTGGCTGCAGAGTTGTAGTATCAGCATTACTACGACAAACAGAAAAGGAGTACAGGGGGCTTCTGATGAAGTTGCATCCGTGTAGCAGGTGGTTTATTGGCTTCTCTTTCTCTCCCTTCGTAGATATTAGCATCGGCAAAGAGCCGGAGGCCTTTCTAACTATGAGGGCCATAATTGATCGATAACTTATTAACAGCTCAGTCTCACCTCGGAGTGTATACAGGCGGAGGGAGATGAGGAGGTGTGTGCGTGCGCCGGTCGATTCTCTGCTATCGACTGCGATATTTAGCACATGGATTTTTCTATTTAAAAAAAAAAAATCCATGTCGGTGATAATCTGGATTGTAAACGCTCAGTGCGAACGGAGAGGAGAGCAGGCGCATAGCCCCAGACCCTTAATCCGAAAAACATGCAATTTAAATTCACCTCACCTGACATTTTACGCATACACGTGGCCTTCCCTGACCGAAATAATGACTCATTTAACAGCCGTGTGTGACTCTGCAGGATTTGATTATAGCTACACCTCCATGCAGAAGAAATACATCAGTGGTTTGGTGCAGGTGACCTTGTGTGAAGCCAGAGCCACGTAAATCTATATAAGGTAGAGGGAGAGGTCCACCTGCTGAAATATGCATCAAAGCCCCCCTACCCCCACCAGTGTACACACACACACACACAAAAAAACAAAAAAACATTTGAATTCCTGTCCGCATATTGTGAGGAGACAATCGATATTTTTTCGGAGGCCAGAGATGATGTGATTATTGGCTTCATTATAATGAAATAATCAGAAGATCAATCGGCTGAATCTGTACTCTGTTGTACGGGATCATGGTGAAAGGGGTTTGGGAGTGGAGGGGAGGTGTATTTTAAAAAAATCTAAGTAGTAGAAAATGTTGTGAAGTGCTTTTCCAGAGGATGTGGTTACGAGTTTGCGTGTGTCTGCGTGTATATTTTGGTGTGTGTTGGGAAGAGGGGGGTCGAGGGAGACAAGGGAGGGAAAGGGGGTTAAAAAAAAGAAAGGGATAAAAAAAAAAGGGGGGGGGGTGGTATCGTCTGTCTACCGGTCAGAGCGCTGCGCCGTGCCAGAGCGCGTTCAGTTCCGCGCGGCGTCGGACCGAAACCTTCGGGGTTCCCAGAATAAACCGGAGCTAAACTGATCAGCACGCGCGCGCACGACACACACACACACGGGGATCCACACAGCGGAGAAAGACTGAGCAGAAAAGAAAGAGAGAGAACAGAAAGAGACGGATAGCTGCACACCGGCCGATGGAGAAGCGGAGCCAACGAGGAGACACAACGGTGTGAAAGAAACGGAGCGCCGCCTCCCCCTCCTCTTTTCCCCGCGCATCACTTGAGCAGGAAACCGGAGTACTGGTGTTCTGACTCATATGGATTCTCTCGTTTATTTTCTATCGATTTTGTTTTAATTAGTGACCCCAGCCCGAGAAAGAGGGAGAGAGACACCGTGAGGAGAGGGAGGAGCGAAAGTCAGACACGGGGTGCCTGCCTAGCTTTACTTTATAATTTCTTTAATTCTGTCTTTAACCAAATAATGATTTTACTTGTTAATCTCACGTCGCTTTGTGTGCGTGTGTTCTTCAGCAGACCAGCCAGCTACTAACCAAATCTTTAGGAGAACCAAAAACAATAACTCCAGTCTTATACGGTCGATTTTCCCCATTTTTGTCATCTTTGCCGAGACTTCGCCAGTGGAAAGAGTTTGAGACTTTTAATGACAGGAGGAGAAGTCAGTTTTCACCAAACTAAAACCAAAGCCAGAGTCGGATTTAGAAGAGAGACGGGAAAAGTGAATCTCTGCGGGCTTTACGCGCATTTGTCCGACACAAATACCCCAGAGTGTTATTGTGTTGCCTTTACATCCAGCGGAGTCCAGCTGAAAGTGGAGCACGAGATTCACATGGTTGCTGGGATAAGATACCATCCGACGACCAGTCACCCTGCAACGTCCGTCAGCCTGTTTGGATAAACAGTAGTAGCTTTATTTATTCTCCAAATCTGCGCGCATCGCTGTGTGCTCCAGAAGACTCATGCTAAAGGACCAGATTATCCAAAGCTGTGTAACATCTAACAGAAGAGAGATGTGAATCTGTTGTGGCAAAGGCTCGAAAATCTCAAATATAAGTCTCCTTTTTCCGACCATCTCGGCATCTTCACCAGCGGCTGTCCACAAACCCAGGAAGCAAATCAAAAAAGGCCAACGACCGACGGCAGGACGACAGACAAGAGGAGCGGAAAAAAGTGAGAGTAGAATTTAAAAAAAAGCACCGACCACAAGGTCGACAGAGGACCATGTTTGTCCCCCTGCCGGTCCCCTTCGTCTTTCAGAGAACAGCGTCCGACTTCAGCGCCTGGAGACTCAAGTCCTCGCTGGCTCCGCGGTCCAGCCCCGGTAAGCTGCTGCCGCCGGCCCCTTCCTCCACACGACACCAACACACACTCATTCACACCCACAACACGAGGCCGCTTATCACCTACAGAAATGTAACCAAAACCTTCAAACACAACATAAACTTCCTTGTCAGGTATATCTCTGGGGCCACAGCAGGGGACATAGATTCAAATTTTAAACTGCTGGTGAAAGCTAAATGTGAATTTAGTAAAACTGTAATCCACATCAGCAGTGACATCTGACTGCATACGGTAGGTTCTGGAGTCCTGGATCTTGTCAGTGCATCCCTTCTAACCAGGTATGTAATTACTGCAGTAATTAAACCTTTACTCAAAAAGACGTCCCTGGATCCTGACGATATAACTAACTACAGACCTATTTCCAACCTTCCTTTTATTTCCAAAAATCTTGAAATTACTATTTCTTTGTAGAAACAACATTAATGATGAGCCTCAGTCAGGGTTTAGGCCTCATCATAGTCCAGAAACTGAATTGGTCAAAGTCACCAATGACCTTCTCATGGCTTCTGACAGTGGATCTGTCTCTGTTCTGGTCCACTTGGATCTCAGTGCAGCATTTTTTTTAATCACACAATTTTTCCCTCTTAATCACCCAGTGCTCATACCTAAGCTGCAGTCTTGGGCATTGCCCCCCTTTGCCAACCCCGGGAGGGCCCTGCACTGAGCAGGTCCTTCTTTTCACCTGACGGGAGGGGTTTCCCTGGCCGGACGTGCCGCTTGGAAGGATCACATTATTCCAGCCAGATCCTCCCGCCCCCCCGGGCACCCTCGCTGGTCACGGGGAGGCAGTCTACAGCCCAGGACTGCTGCGTTTTTGTGTTAGGGCAGCTCACATTAGCGACGCAAGGGACCATGGGGAGAACATGCAAACCCCACACAGAAAGGCCCTTTCACCAACCCCACCCAGGGTGCTGATGATGTGGAGAAGCAAACACGTCCTCAGCACCCCTTGTGGGAAATGAACCAAGGACCTTCTAGCTGTGAGGCAGCTGAGCAGCATTCGAAACCATCGACCACCAGATTCTTCTGAATAGATCAGAGCAGGTTGGTGGAATTAGAGGAACTGCGTTAAGATGGTTTCAGTCACATTTATCTGACCGTTTTCAGTTTGTCCATGTAAATAATGATTATTCCAGTTGTACGAGGGTCAGCTGTGGAGTACCACAGGGTTCTGTTCTTGGACCCACGCTCTTCTCTCTATACATGCTTCCTTTAGGAGAAA
>JBAMYA010000003.1:6939263-6954016 GCA_037176975.1 Arrhamphus sclerolepis
TCTTTAAAAATATTCTGCTAAGACTGAGTTAGTTGTATAAAATTAAAGTTGCATAAGAATTCAGTTTGCTCTTAATCTTAAGTTACATCTTCTCACTATTGTAAGAAATTGCACTTTATTTTTTTAAATAATTTGGATTGCATGCACTTTATAAGCACTTAATGTTTACAGTTCTGAGACAGAGATTTTCAAGCCGCTTATGTTAAAATGACAAAAGACGAAAAGAAAAGTTTAGTGACCAACCAAAATGACCAACACGTGGGGATGCAAAAATACTCTTTTTAATTAAAACCAGCAGTGCATCTTAAGGGCAGAGGATTTCAAGAATATTAATACAACTGTGGCTGTTATAACCCTGCATCTGTAGATATGTACTGAACAGCCCCGAATTCAATCAGTAGCTCTATTGATCACTCAACAATGTTTTCATGCACAAACATGAAATAAAACAACTTCTGAGGATTAGTTTCTTTACAACTCAAAAATATGTATCGTTAGTGTTGGTTGTTTTGTTTTTTCCCCCCCAGGCAAAAGCTCACAACCCACATAAAACGAATGTGTGGCTGGTTTTTGGGGTCACGATCCACCAGTTGAGAATCACTGGATTAAATCCTCTGAGCGCAGCTGTTTCAATATCTATATATCTTCATTTTTACTCTGCAGAAGCTGTTTCTTCTCTCCAACCCCTTATATGTACCTGTAAAAAATACTAAAAGCTTTTTTTCAAAATATACTCTTTTTTTCCCCACGTTTTTCTGTTTCAATCCGTTTGTTTTTTAAATGCACTATTTATATCATTTATATCAGAAATTCATTGTTAATCTTAAGGCATTTACATGGATGTTATCACCTGCTGGAGAAAGGCTCCTAATATCTCACTGGGGTTGAGCATCTCCTGGATTGGCTCTCTGGACGAATGTAGAAGAAGCAACGATAGTGCAGTTAACGGGGACTTTCACTTTACTTCAATGAGAAAGATGAAGCTATGTATTTAAAGCTTTGGACTTCTTCTTAGGAGGGGGATTTACATAATTCTAAGCAGTTTATTTGGACTGTGAAGTCGCTGTGTACTTTATTCACGCTCAGAAGCCAGACACACTTACCAGCACTTTTGAGCATATAATCGTCTTCACACACAGTGGATCCAATCTCTTCCATATATAGTACACACACATTTACTACATCAGATAAAAGGGAAAAAAAGTCCCCCTTTTTTTTGCTTTACCCTTTTTTCTCACCTCCTTATCACTGCCCCCTCTCCTCTTCTTTATCCTCTTTTATTATCCTACGCTTTTTTCCTTCAGCAGAGGAGTGCTCAGCGCAGAAATGAAATTAATCTGTTGTACTACACCCCTCCCTCCTGCCTGCCTCCCTCCCTCATCCTCTTCTTCCTCCCTGCTTTCTCTCCTCCTCCCTCATCTCAATCTCATTCTCTCTTTGCTCTGTGGGGAGGATTGGACTCGTCACTTTAACCTCTTCATATTGGATATGAATCTGTTAGCCTGCTTGGCCCTCTCTCTAACACTCCCCACCTCAAAGCTCACGCACACACACTCACAAGGAAGTCTATGTACACAAACACACACACACAAAGGTTTCACACTTATTTACGCACTTGCATGCACACACTGTGGCAAAATCTGCACTCAAACACACTTCATTCCACACAGGTATCTAAACAAATCTTTCAACAAATCCCAAGCCTTGTGCGCACGCACACACATGATTGTTGACATCCCTGACAGACCTTCCTCCGGCGAGTTTCTCCCAGTGCTTCAATCAAAGCCATTGATATGAATCTGAGCTATTTTCTTCATGCTGGCAGCAGCAGCAATATAGCAGCTGTACTTTTTAGCAGCGACACATCTTTCATCAGGGCCTGTGTCTGGAAAATCGCTGCTTACAGCCGCAGCCCCTACCCCCTTTTCTTCCAGGCACTTCTATGTAGAGACAGGCGATATTGCTGGGTTTTAGCTTTGGCCTTGGCTGAACCATCCTGCCTTATTAGTAGGCATGTGCAATGAGTGAGAGAGGCCTCATACTTCATATGAAAAAGGAAGGCAGAGAAAAATGGGGGGATGAAGAAGAGCAATGTGGGGAGCGAGCGAGGTTCTCCTTAATGGTTCCCTCTAGGGGTTTTCGCAGCAATACCAGCTTGTGTATCCACAGCCAGTCATAGCAGTGAAATGGTGAAGATGCTCTCCCTCCTCCTCGTCCTCTCTGCGGAGTGGTATGAATATGGTAAATCCACTGTCCGCTTGGCAGCACGATTCTATCCTAGAAAATGGCTCTGTGTCTGCATCCCTCGGGGGTATGAGGTAAGGAGATCTGCATTTAGGCCTAGCACTCACCCCGTTTCTGCTCTCCTGGGGTTCGAAAGGACCTTGTCCAGTGCTGATCCTCCAAACTATATCACCACAATGGCAGCAGTGATGGCACAGGACACAGCAGCGAGGCTTGAAAAAAGGCTGGCAGGAGTTACGCAGCCAATCGCTGTCTGAACGCTGGGCTTTTACGCTCCCACAGATGCAGAGCACTCCGGCCGTGTCGCCGTCTCATTGACTGAGTGAGGTCCATTTTGCTAGTGTCCGCCTCAGGCAGGGAGGAATCACTGAAGACCATCGTCATGTTCTGTTACACACACACAAATGTGCACACGCATAAATGAGGTTGTTTGGCGCTGCCAGCTCTCCAGCTCCAACCTGGTCCGGGTCAGAGAACATGGTTGGATGGCAGCTCACTCACACAGTCTGTCAGTCATCCGTTACTGCAGGAGACAAAGCATTCAGTTTATTTGCACCTAGTTGGCCTGAGTCAGACAGCTGGGAAATACCAAGACAATCACAGCATAACATCTGATGCAATGCTTCGTCAGTGAAGTTCACAGGTTTAATTACTGATTTTCTTAGTCTTTCATATCAGTCTAAAATATTTCTGATCTAATAAGATTCCTATAAAGATCATTATCTTACCCGCTTTGTTGCTGATGAAGTTTGCCATGCAACATACAGCCACGTGGCGATCTTGACTGCTTCATAAAGTAAATGTGAGTGCGTGAATGACAGATGCGTAATCCCAAGGAGAGAAAAGAATCCCACAAGTCTTGGTTGAGAGACAGATTATGTACTGAAGTTAACTAACAAATACTACAAACCTCTCAAAAAATATATGCTATCATCATTCATGGGAGATGTTCATTAAAATAAATATTTTCAGAAGATGATGAAGAAACTTTTCAGAATGATAATCTATTTTTGTATAGCAAAAAGTGTTTTTTATTTAAATTAATTTAAAAAAGACTTAAATCCATCAGCTCAGTGACAATGAACAGCAGACAGTCCAGATGTTGATCCAAACAGTGTTTTTTTTGTGTGTGGTTTATCAGTTTAGACGTGATTAAAAGACTTGTTCAGATGTTCTCATTACATTGGTTGATGAAATGGTTTGAATGAGGGCGTCTCTGTGTCCACGCGTGTGCCTGAATTAGTGCTTTTGTCCTCATCTGCAGGTCACGTGATCCAAACAGCATTTACACCGAGCATCTGCTCGTGTGTGCATGTTTGCATCCATGCTTATGTGTCCCTTTTCTAAATCTCCCGCTAGGGTCTGAGGGCCCCATGTCATCCCAACTCCCCCCCGCTCCGTCCACATCCCTTTTGTCTCCTCGTCAGTTAGTGAGCCGCCCGTGCAGGACTGTGGGATACGGGGGGTTGACCTTTACCCCTAACCCCCAACCCTTACCCTCCCCCTTTCTTTTGCCTCACCAACAATCCATATGCAAGCGACCACCGCCACCCACCCATTCTTCTCCTCCACCCATCCACGCCTGTCCAGGCTGTTGTGTCAAGTCTCAAGTTCAAGTCCCTGGACAGTCCAGGCCATGCAGGGTCAGGCAGACCACAACAGCCCAGATCTGGCAGGCAGTGGGTATTGAGAGGGGTGGGGGTGCGTGTGTTTGGTTGCTCGTTTTTTATCGGGGTCAGTGAGAGGTGGTTGTCCGGTGGTTTGGGGATGGGCTGGGGGTCACACGCAGGGGTGAGTCGCGCTGTAACAAACATGTCTGTTGTTGCTGAGGTTTCCATCTGTTATGAAGCCTGAAAGTCTTGTTTGTTGGTAAACAAGTCAAAATTTATGTGCTGATTATTATCTTTTTGACTTTGAGATTAATTCAGTTCAGATGTTTGAAATGACTGAAGCATTTCAAGATACTGGAGTGTAACAAAAAAGAAAGGGGGTGAATGGGTCATTAACAACATTCCATCTTTTGTTATTGTGTCAACTTGAAGCCCCAATATTTAAAATGAAAATAGCCATGCAAAACATTCTGTGGATTTTTTGATTCATTTAATTATGGGGGGGTTGTTTGTTTGTTTTAGGTTTTTTTTGTTTTGGGACCAGAAAACCCATACGTGCCACCTTTGCAACCTTCAAATGGCTCCATTTTCATCCCGAGGCTCCATTGTCCTTCATGGAGGGACCTGCTGTAGGGGGTTGGTACTGCGGGGGTCGGGGTCAAGGTGGGTGGGGCTAGAGTCAGCTAGCCAGACGGATGTGCAGACGGTGGACTTGACATTGAGTGGATGAGTGGATTAACAAGATTGGAAGGCCCCTTGTGTTTTTTGATATGGGAGGGAAGCTTGAAAGTATTTTTTTTCCTTCCATTTTTTTAATCTCATGGGGAAGGTTCATGTTAGTTTGTGATTGGTAGAGGTCTTTTATTCATGCGTGTTGTAAGAATACCCTAAATGAATTACGTCGCCTTCATGTTTTCCTTTTGGTGCAGGAGGTGAAAGAATCCTTTG
Organism: Arrhamphus sclerolepis; assembly: GCA_037176975.1. NCBI lineage: Eukaryota > Metazoa > Chordata > Actinopteri > Beloniformes > Hemiramphidae > Arrhamphus > Arrhamphus sclerolepis. Next base: position 6,944,066 of record JBAMYA010000003.1, read on the forward strand.
AGTTTGAACTCAAAGCTTTTCCAACTTTCTTTTTTTTTCAGAATAGGCCAATTTATAGTTTGTATTCTCAGAAAGACAGCTTATCCACTTACAAATGAACAAATGGTAGTGTAGATGAAAGTGCACGTGCACACGTGCGATTTCTGCACGTCTGCACATTGTCCCTCAGTTTGTGTTTATTATCGTGAATGAATGCGATGATTGAACCATCCACTGAAAATAACTTTCATTAAGCAGAAAAATATCTCTATTGTCCCGTTACAGCACGGGTTGCCTGCAGAGGACACTGGGAGATGAATAAACACTCACTCTGTGAAGAATAATAAAATAAAATAAAAAATCCAAACATTGTACTTCTCACATTCCACAGAGATTATCCTCAGAAACCATACAAATATTTTGTTGGTTTTTTTTTTTTTTTACTTGGTTTTTGTTTTGTTCCTTTTTTTCATGGAAAAGCTTAAAATGACATTCCTTGAGTAGATGCACAGCCTCACAAAGTCCAAGGATACACTAAGTGGGTAAACAATTTCTTCAGGAATCTGACATTTAACCCACTGCTTGTGTTGGTGGACATTCTTGCTGATAATGGGCTGGCGTTTGTTTTGAAAGCATCCCAATTGACAGTTGATTGAGCTGGCCTGAAGGTTATCCAACAAATGGAGAATGACATCTGCCCTCTTCGAGTCTAAGCTGGCCAGCTGCTAATGGCTGTTCGAGATGTATGTAGTCAGTGCTCAGACAAGCCTGTGCTATCTGCCGAGGATATACATTTACTGTGAATGTAATACACAAAACAAAAGGTGTACTATGTCTCTGCTCATGTTTTTCTACATAGTTTGTGTACACATTTGTATGTAAGTCATTTACAGGTAGGACCAGAATTATTTGGACAATGACAGTGTTTGTATGATTCTGCCTTTACAGAATCATTTATATCTATATGAATAAAACAAAAAATCAAAATGGGGAAAAAAGCATAGACTTTCATCAGGTATTATGAACAAAGTATCTACATTTTCAGTGGCTCAGAAGGTTTTGAACAAAGTGACATAAATGAAGAAGAAGCCTTTATTTGTAATATATATTCCTACACATAGCAAAAATTGGAATTCATACTCACAGAGCTCTGAGCTGCTAAGTCATGTTTTTGAACTGTGGGAGAAACTGGAGCACCTGGAGAAAAACCCTGCAGACACAGGATGAACAAGCAGCTTGTGTCCCCCAAGAACTGAACCCAGAACCTTCTTGCTGTGGGGTGACAGTGTTAACCACTGCACCACTGTGCTGACAATATAAAGATGATTCTTTTTTTAGTTTTCGGATGAAAATCCTTTGGCAGTTAATTTGTACCTGATGTCTGGAGCCCATGAGCATCACCAAAACTCTTGAGTGTCATCTCTGGAGATGCTTGATGCTTGTTTGTGGACCTTTCTGCCTTCAGTAACTGAAAATTATGCCCCGTGTTGGGTTTAGATCAGGTGACTAACTTGGCCAATAGAGAATATTCCATTTATTTTCCTTCAAAAGAACTTGAATTACTTTCGCAGTATGTTTGCAGTCATTATCTGAATTATGAAGCGCCGTCTTATCAGGTTTTTAAGCATTTGTCTGAATGTGAGCAAAGAGTAAATTCAGCAGCAGTCATATGATCATAAACACCAGCGAGCGTGTTCTGTTGACAGCTATGCTCTGACCATAATACTGCCTCCACCATGTTTGACATATGTTGTGGTATGTTTTGGATCATGAGCTGTTCTTTTCCCCTTTCGTACTTCTTTGCTCTCGTCATTCTGATACAAGTTTATCTTTAGTTTATCTGTTTGAAGAATGTGATTCCTGAACATGGGAGGCGTCTGCTCCATCTTTGCTGTTCATGAATGTTACTAGTGGTTTACAACCCGTGATGAACTCTGTGTTTATATTCACAAAGGTGTTTCTTGATTACAGATTTTGAAAATGACACTTCTACCGTCTCCAGAGTATTTTTGGCTTCTGTCGATGTGGTGAAGGTGTTTTTTCTTCACCAAAAAGACATTTTAGTTGTCTCCTGTGGGCTTCCAGGCTCTTTGATGTTGCTGAGCTCTGCAGTGCTTTCTTTGTTTTAAAGACTGCATCTGTCTTTTGATTTGGCCACACCTAACGTTTTCACTATTATCCTACAGATTTATGTTGTATTTTCAGTTTCAACCAATTGTTGCTTCTCAGACTCCCTTTGCATGCAGTTGGTTAGTGGTACAACCAATCATAGCAACTAACAAGTTGACATATTTAAAGCAACGCAAACTAATCAGCAGGAGAATTTTGTGGAGAGCAGTTTGATGGATGGATGAATCCAATGATTGTTGCCATTTTTACAAGCAGAATTTTTGAATAACTGGTGTGCTCAAAAACTAAACCAATATCTTTGAAAAACGGAACCGTTAGTTCTGTCTAATGTTTGCTAATATTATAAAGACATTCATAATCATGTTCAGGTGACTTCTGTATCATTAGAGCAAGTTTACCACCACAGTCCCTAAGAGTCCAAGTCTTTAATTAACTGTCAATGCCAAAATCAATTCAAACAATCACTGTTTACCATCCAGACCACAACATCGCACCTCTGTCTTCACCATGCTAAGCCCTCTCAGAAACACTCTACAAGGATAGACTGACTGGCCCCCCTAGATGTTTGGGCATAATTAATTATCTTCAACAGAGGGTAGCTAGACAGATCTGCTGAGCAAATTCAAATTTGCTAGTGGTGTGTCTAGATTTCTCAGCTAATATTAAGGCAAAATGATTCATGCTCAAATAATTCTGGATCTAACTGTACCTTTATTTACTTGTTAAATAAGCATTTAAAATGATGTAAAGTGAAATGTTTCATTCAATTCTGAATTGATAGTTTTCACCTCAGATTTTTTCCAAAGTCAGAGCAGCTTGGATGTTGGATAACTTCTAATTACCCTTTTCTGAAGAATTACATTTATGAAATTGGTAGTAAAAAACCATCCACAGCATCGAGGTCACATGAAAATGAATAGTTGGATCAAGTTGGACTTTTTCTTTACCTGCAGCTAACCCTTCCCATGTTGGCCCTTTGACACTTAACTGAAGCAAAACAAACTTCAGTGATTGAGTGCATTTATCTGAGCGCTTTCTGACCTTCGCCCACCTGACAGTTTGCTGCTATAATTTCAGTAAATAAGAGAAACTTAGAGGAAAGGGTATTTTTACTGTAACTGGCTTTTTACTAATTTAACCCAATGAGATTCCACATTTTAGAGATGTAGTATTGTGGAAAGAAAATCATTTTCTTCTGTGCTTGAGAGCATTTATTGGCATGTCAGAAGTGAGAGGAAAGTCAAAAACCCATGTTTCACCATCATGTTTCATTCATTTCATCTTTACTATCAGTCATGTTGCATACATTGTATCTTAGAGGTTGAAATTCTTTACTTCTTACTTTTTGTTTTTAGAATCAACATATTTTCTTCAGCAGTTATACTGCTCACATAACTTGAGAAATAAATTAAATGTTTCCCATGAAAGCAATAGTTCTTAACACCTAACCATTAAATCTTAATCTCATCTATTTTGACTAGATTGTGCCCAAAAGAAGGATCTGTACAAACTGACAAAGCTTATAGGACAGATTGCAAACAAGGCACACACACAAAGAACGGGGATGAGGGAGCTTTCGTACTGTATTCGTCATATTGTGACCAAAGTGTAATACCAACTTTATTTATAAAGCGCTTTAAACCATTACAGTGTACCACCAAACATAATAAAAACAAACATTTCATGAAACACAAAAATGTCATAAAAATAAAATGAGTTTAAATAAATAAATAAAGCAATTCCAAAATTAAAATGATTAAACCTATAAAATAAAAAGCTGAAAAGTCAAAATCTGAGTTTACTCTTAGTTTTAGGCAAGCTGACCTAAGAGAGTGAGACGGTGTGTAAGGACGTAGAGGCCCAGAGGTAGGGGGTAGCTAGGCCATTTAGGGACTTAAAAGCAAATAAAATAGTTTTAAAATGGATCCTAACATTCACAGGCAGCCAGTGCAATGAAGCTAAAATAAGTGAAATGTGATCTCATTTATATGGGCTAGTTAAAAGATGTGCAGCGGCGTTCTGAACCATCTGAAGACGAGCAACAGAGCGCCTGTTAACCCTGCAGTGCATAACAGTCGGTAACAAATGCATGAATCAAAGTCTCAAAGTGGTTGTAAGAAACAACTGCCTCAGCTAGATAAAGTTTGACTTTACCTCTGCTCTGATCTGGGTGTCAAGCTTGAGGTCAGAGTTCATTTTAAAACCAAGGTTTGTGATGGTTGGTGTTATGTACTGAGACGGGTAACCCAGATCTAGAGAAAGGGTTCTAAGTAGGGCCACCAAAAACCATCACTTCAGTTCTTTTTTTCATTCAAATTTTAAAAAGAATTAGAGAAATTATTATGAAATCATCATTCTTTTTAAGAGACACATGCTCTGGCTGCCATCTGCACAACAGTGGAAAGAAACACCATGCTTTTAAAGGATGAAACCAAGTGGAAGGTATAAGTAAAGAAAAGAAGAGGACCTAATATTGAGCCTTGTGAAACCCCACTGGAGAGGTGCAGAGGAAGACACAGAGTCACCAATGCCAACACAAAAGGCTTGATCATTGAGGTAGGACCTGAACCATTCCAGTGCTCTGCCCCTGATGTCCACCCACTTCTTAAATGAGAAATGACAATGTCCTGGTCCACTGTGTCAAAAGCAGCAGTTAAATTTAAAAGGACTAGAATAACAGATTCTAAAGTCAGGGGCTAAAAGCATATAGCTAATTAAAAACTCTTAAAATAGCTGAGTTGATGTTGTACAGTGTTTTCAAACCAGACTGGGAAAACCTCCAAAATACTGCTGTTGGTTGACAGTCCAAGGACTGTGGGGTCCAGAGTGTGTCAAAGGCTTTTTCTCTGAGACCTCAGAGAATTGTGCTCACCTTTAAAAGGTGGCAGAATCTGTCTTGTTCACTGTCCTCTAGATGGAAAAGAAAGATTTTTCTTGGGTGCATGACAACAAAAATATCCATGTTAGAGTAATTATTTGGCCTCTGCTCCTTACACTTGCCGATCTTGCCTAAAGTACTGATCCAGTTGTATGGAAGCAGAAACCGTGAACTCTCCTCTGATTGTGTCTGTTGACAGTAGTTTGAGTGACATTTGATAGTCAACACTTGTACAGATTTATAACAAAATGGCAGCAAAGGACGAGGGTGCCTGTGTCTTTTTTTAATATACTTTCTAAAATTCTACAATTTAGACTCCTGGATTTAGGAAAATTGCAACACTGACCAGACAGTTGCATGGACTTGTATTAACCTTCTCTTCCCCCCTAAATAAATAAATACAAATGTTTTCTCCATTGGTGAAAACTAAGATTTTCTGAAGGAAATATATTTTTTTTGTCCGCCATCAATAATATGCAGTTAGCACTGACGGAAACATGCAACCTGTCATTGATGGGAATTGACATTCTTCTTCCACACCTGAGTGGTGAAATCACTATACTTCAGGTTGTGTGTTTTTCCTTCGTACTGATGAAATTACATAGAGAACATATATTATTTTCTTTAAAAAGGAAAAATACATTTAAGTTGACATATGGGGATGTGTTTTTGGGGTTTTTTGTTTTTCTTTTTTGTTTTTTTCTCTGTTGTATCTTTTTTGGTGCACATTTGCTGGCATCAAATGTGGTGGTACTCTCAAGCATAATAACCCTCCAAAAAGTGGAAAAATCCAATAGAGCTCTGCTGCAGTCTTAGTGAAAGGTGAGACGGCATGAAATGGCTCGCTGATGTTACAGCCAGACCTTGTGATCCAGAAGTAATCAGAATTTTCTCAACAAATGAATGATAATTTTTTTATTTTTTTATTTTAGGCACATAATAAGGATATACAAATATTTAAATGTCCATTTCCCTCTCACTTACATTGGTTAAGAAGGTTGCATGAGCTTGGAAATGCTGAATGACCAAAACATCCATACAAATATCAGTGTATCCTCCACACCTGCATCCCCACTTTCTTCTCCCCCCTTTCTTTGTATCACAAAAAGAAATTGGGGGGAATACATAATAAAAGAATGAGTAAGAGAATAGCGGTGGATGGGTTTGGTCAAGTGAAAAAAAGGCAGACCACTGGTCAGAGAAGAAAGCAAGTCGGAAGGAAAGGCAGGGGCAGAGACACATCAGAGGAAGGGAGAGAAAAAGACGGCTCTTTGAATAAAAGGAGAGGAGGTAAAGATGAGCACTACGAGAGCAGGAGGGCGACAGACAGACAGACAGACTGAGAGGCATTAAAATTCATGGCCTTTTTTATTTTCTGTGCTGAAAATCAATACTGTCTACTATGGATGAGGTGAGGTGTGGACAACAACGGTTGCCGGCCAAAGCGGGAGGGAGAGAGGGAGGGAACAGAGAGGGGGTGTCGTCAATATTAGCAGTGACACAGCTACTGCAGGCCAAGGTAGAGCTGGAGAGGGGACTGTGGGGGGATGGGTGGTGTGTTCGTTCATTCATTCATATATATATATATATATATACGTGTGTGTGTATGTATATAGATAGATAGATAGAGAAAATACACATACATTGTATGTTTCTGTGTGGTGGTCTTTGGGGGGATGGGGTAAGGTTCATTAAGTCTGACCAGCAGAGCTTTTGGTCAACGTGTAGCAGCAGCCGGCCCTTTGTCCAACCGACGGTCTGGACACACACACACACACACAGATGGATGGACTGATGGATGCTACCCCTCGTTCTCATTGTAATTTACAATCCCCTCAGAAGCTCCATCATTTAGGCGATGGTGTGCTTGACTAATGTCTGGCAGATGTTTCAACGCCACACACCAACTATTGTCGCCGGGCCGAGGTCAGTTCTCCTCTAATTCAGGAAATGGAAATTCTTGTGCGCACAGAAACTATAAATCTTTCTCCATGAAAAGACTCATCCCTTCTCGGCTCTGTGGTTATTACATTAGTTTCATTTTTACAATTTAGCCGCATTCAGGACCGCAAAGACTGCTCTGTGCATTTGAACCTTCTAAACAATGTAAAGTTTCTCGGGAGTTCAGCCAGATCTGAACTTTGGAGAGACGGCAAAAGCCACTAAAGTTCAATCTTTCCCTATAATATTGCTTTATTCTGTTTTCTTGTATTTTAGATTACAGTTGTGTTGAGGAAGAAAGCATTTCCACAGTAAAGACGACCCTCAAGGGCATTGTGGCTTTTATACAGGGCTTATTGAAGTGTGCAAAATATGTTCCAGTCAAGTCAGTATTAATACTGTGAAGAAAACCGTGTTTTGTTTTTTTTTGTCTTAATAACTATAATTTTGAGCCATTTTGACATGCTTTTCAGTGCCTTGTTAAAGTATTTACTAAGGTTCGGAATATGTGATGCAAGGAACAACAGCCTGTATGATAACAAAATTTACGTTAGCTAGCAAATGGCCCTGAAATTAGTACTCAGACATTAAGAAGAGAATTAAGGGAGTGATTTTCTTTGATTAGACTCAATTGAACATCAAGATAAACATTATTTTTGGTTTAGATAAGAACCTAGATACAAGTAAAGGTTCAAAAAACATGAATTATTACTAAACAATAAGAAAAAAAAATTAAAGCAGTCGAGTCCAGAAGATAGAAAAAATAAGGAAAAAGCATGAGGGAACAGGAAGGTATACTGCACATACGGGTTCGATCAATCAACTAAAATATCAGATAAAGAGAGATTTAAAAAAAAAAAAAAAAAGAGGTGAGGGAAGGTAGGATGTTTCAAAATCAACCAGGAAATGATAAATGGGAATTCAATCTAGAACATAAAAAATTAAGATTTACCTACTCACACATCCAAGCTGTTAGAGATTTTTTTTCAAACATAGACTTGAGTGATCACATCAAACAAATCATATAAAAAAATCATTTTATATGCAAACAGGCATGTGATTTTTGCTAGTAAACACCAAGTCAAATGTGATGTTATTATTGATCACCAGAAGGCAGCAGCTGGAAACAATAAGGCATAACCAAAAGAGAGAGTTTTACCGCTAGCCCTGCCAGCCACTTCCATTCACTTCTCTGACATGAAATGGTTCTCCTCCCATTCACGGTCATTCACAGCCAGGCTCCTTGAGCGTCCCTGAGCCACTAATCAAAAGCACCAAGATGGCTTCAGAAATTTTAGCAACACTGGATCAACAATTTTTACTGAAAAAATAGACTACATCCATGCACTATTGTTCCATGTTTTTAATGATAACTAGTCTGGTACTTTGTTTCTCTGATTGGCCGTCTTTCTATCCAGTGATCCTTCAACTGCGTCATGATGATCGGATCTGAATCTGTCTTGAATCAGTTTCCGAGGACTCATTTTAATGCAAAGGGTGAATGTGGTCATAGAGAAGCCAGTTTTTACCATGTGAAATAATGTAAAACTCCACAATATAGCATTTAAATGAACCATTACAGCTGTGATTACATAGAGGAGGAGTAGGCATTGATATTACACAAAATAAGTTTGAGGAGTGCCTGATGGAAAAAAGAGGTTTGTGCAAATTTATTTGGAACAGAAGACAGAAGATATTCAACCAAGATTCAAATCCATTCCTTCTGCACGGTAGGCATAAGCACTCCCACTGAGCCACCTGGGAAGTCCTAGTGCTGCATTTCATGCTTTGTTTTTTTTATTTCCTTTTTATACTGTATTTATTTTTGTCTTCATTATTAAAATGACCTATTTCATCTGTGTTTGTAGATAAGAATAGTTTTATGACCTCACTTGTTAAGTTGGAAGCTCCCACTTGCGCTTTTTATAGTTTGCAAACCCCACACTTATTTTCAGGGTTTAGTAAATTTAGGCCTTACATGTCATAATGATGTATAAAATGTCTCACAAAACACACACTACCTTTTGCTTTCCTGTACAGTTGCCACAATTTGTTTTCAGTGTATCTTCTGACAGATGACATCACACATGAGATATTGTTTGGATTTTTAGAAAGCAAAGTTCAAAAAACACTTCTGTAGTTACTGCTTGTCTCTATAGCAATGATATTTGAGAGTGCAGCTTAAAATGTCGTTACCTATCACTTATAGATGTTGTAGCTCCATTAAATAAAATCATGTTAGACAGCTTTAGAAAATGTCGTTAGGCCATCTTTCGAGTTTGGTCTGATTCTTTTCACCGGGAACTTCTGTGACCAATCTGTCAGCAGATGTTGTCAGGTTTTATATTTACATTTGATGCACACATATCTGATTTTGTGGCAGAGATGGATTCATGTTACAATAAACTACCATTTCTAGATATTAATGAAAAAGGCAGAGATTTATTTTCAGTTCAGGACGCACATCGTCCAGAATGAGACAGTGACACTGAGGAGCGCAAAGACTGAATTGTAATCTGTGGCATCAGTGAGCAAAGTTTTTAACACAATGTCAAAATTAAAGCTGAGAAAAGTAATTTGGAGCTGCTGTGTGTGTAGTTTTCAAGATCAAAGACTTCTGTCTTCCTGCTTGTGTCCTGAGATGTTTAAATGTCATGTTTTGCTTGGAGTTATTTAGTATGATGTCACTTATTGAATACCTGCTGGTCCCAAAAACATCCAGCAGGCCGCTGTCTGACTTCCTCTGTGGTGTTTCTGGAGACCCAGGGTTAGTGGTTACTATGGGGATAAGGTGGTGGAGAGAGTTGGAGTGAGTGAGGTAGGCTGTGGTTTTGAGGTGTAAAGCGTCATAAATAATGGACGCTGCACCTCACATTGAAATGCAAAGGCTGGAGCTCTGGCCTGACCAAAGGTAATGCTTGCTTTTTGAAATTTATTTTTCATAAGCACGATCTGTCCGGTGTTTGGGGGGGGGGGGGGGGGGGGGGGGGGGGGGGGGGGGGGGGGGGGGGGGGGGGGGGGGG